>CAOJBK010546602.1:0-19563 GCA_948294925.1 Codiaeum variegatum | reverse complement strand
ATAGTGAATTATAAAAATAAATAATAAACAGCCATAAACTTACTAAAAAAAATTAATAAAGATATTTAGTAAATAAAAATTCTAACTACATAAGTAAAATAGTTAAAATACTTGATGAATATAAAAAAATTATTAAAAATTCTTATTAATCAAGAGAAATAATTAAAAAGCTCTAAAATATAAATAATTAAAATAAATAATCAAAGTATCCCCTCTCATAATCTTTAAAATTAATATAAGAGGAATTAGATCTGAGCTGTATAAAATCATAAAAATGGTAAAATTCTCTTATAAACTGCACTATGAGACATTTGAACTAGTTAAATTAAAAATTTTTATTGAATGTAAAGTACATAATTTATGGCATATAAAAAAAAGGTTATTTTTTTTTAAATCATATGAAAAGAAAGCTAGCATAGTAGAAACTAGCCTTTTATTTTTATGTACAAAGGACAACTGTCATTTTCATGCACAAAATTCTTTATTTGAGTTGATAAATATGTGGAATTAAAATGTTTAATTCCATGTGGGGTCAAACAATGGTTAATTAGTCAACATTAACTGTTGCAAAATGGTGCTTATCAACGTCTAGTTGTCTGAAAAAACATGCATGCAATGCTCTTCTTAAAACAAGGAAAAATTGAAAAAGGTTGTCTTCATATTAATAATATTAATAAGCTTTTAGACTGGGAAAAAGAATGGTGATTAGTTTCAAGATTCCAATCATTTCAACCACTATCAGGTCATCGATATATCCAATTTTATGTATCAATTCAATATAATTGAAACCACTATAATAAAAAAGTACAATTATTTTATTAACCTTTTATTTTCCTTTTTCCAGTATACGAGATTGTGATTAACCACTTGATTAACCAGCAATTAAGACGTGAAAATGTACCAAAAGAAGAAAAATATGTCCATTTGTTAAATAATAGGCCCATTCAAGTACAATTATTTAGAATAGATTTGCAATGAAGCAATAAGTTTTGGCCAACTTATAACATCAAAATAACTAATTAAAAAAATTAAATTCATATTCAACAATTTTTTCATATATATTATTTGGAAGAAATAAATATATATTATATTTTATTTATAAATAATTTTTTTATTTAAAACATTAAAATAATAGTTAATATACTGTGATGGCTTGTAATGTAATATGCTTAAATACATTAATATAATGTCAAATGATTAGTTTTCTAAATGCAAACTTTTGTAATTCATTATATTAATATTTATGAGGTAATTTTCAGACACTGACAGATTCTATTGAAGGATTTTTCATTGAAGGAATAGTTTACAAGATTGCCTTACAGTAACCAAAAACCAGAATAAAATCATGTCATTAAGTAAAAAAATTGTAAATAGAAGTAACAAGGAAAAAAGAGAGAGTGAGAGCAATGCAATGTGGCAAAGCACTTGTCATTTCTAAACACACAATCATGTATAGTGAAACCAAATCCAAATCACATTCTTGTACATTTATCAACTCTGTGATGCAATGTCTTGTCTTGTATTATGCTTTTGCAAAATGTATGTAAGCTCGCAGTGGACAGTTTTTTTTTTTTTTTTGCCAATGAGTAGTGGACAGTTTTTGTCATTCTTTTGAGGGCAAATCCTATTATTAGTTGCTTGTGACGTTTTTGTGTATGTTTTTCATGTTGCATATTAGAAGCATTTATGTAATTAAATTTCCTAATTGCTTTAACCACATTCATTAAACATCTATTCAATCTACTTTGAACCTAGAGCTCAAATGGTTTAGTATCTAATTCAATAATACATAACAATAAAAGTTTTTAAGTGAAGATTTCATTGTGTTCTCATCATTAGACTGTACCCAGTTTGAACATGACTACCTACTATTTAAATGAATTAATCTGACCAAGTACAACACTGCCACATGCATGAGATGAAGTTGTAATCTGAAGACCTTAAGCGAGCCGAACGTCTTTACTCAACAGGTACATTAATCATCAGCCCTCCTCCATTCCTCTGAAGTTGGGGTAGCTACTCCAATATTTTTAATGTCCAAAATATTGGCTGGTTCACAGAAATAAAAATCCAAGTCGGTTATGAATGCCAATTTGGGAAATAGAAATTTCAATTCATAATACACAGATTACAAAATTATCACTAACAATGAACAACTTAATTAACCCAATGCAGCAAAAATGCTGAATGAAACACGACAAAATGTTAAGTGATGCATTCTCCTCCATTATATCTCTATAAATCTACCCTAAGAAAAGCATGATAACAGTTCATATTAAAAACAAACCTACTGACAAGTTCAATCTGCCAACACATGCGGTACACTTCATGCTTAGCCAAAACTTAAATGGTTCGGGTGAGGTGGATCCTTAATCCAAACAGCAAGAGGATTGTACAAGCAAGTCTATCAGGAATAAAACAATATGATTAACATACCGAAGATTTGCAGAAAAAGAAAATACAAAGTTGTCTCATTTGTACATGGATGTCTTCAATAAATCTGCCATCAGACCTATGCCGCCAGCTTTTATATATTCCTATCAGTTATTTCTGCATCCTCAATTATGCTGTCTACCTTACATTTTTCTATTACCGAAGGATGTTGCTATTTGTCATGACTAGTCTATATTAACTTTATACCAGACCAAACCAAAATATTGCAAACGAGTCCAAAACCTTTCAGATAACTGCAGGCTAACATTGCTATCCGACATTTTATTCTGAAATACACAGTTTAAACTGCCAATTCTTGATGTCTAAATACAAAATATCATGTCATAGTACAAACTCGAACAGAAAACTGATTCTGGATATTTCTTTTCATTATCTATATACCTCGAAATTGCAATAGAACTTTAATGATGAGACATTGCCTCTTAGGTGCTCCACCACCTACTCACATCCATTATGATTTCGAGAAAATACTACGAGACATAATGCAAAACAAGAAGTAATGCCCTGAACCATTCCTAATGCAGTAAAGAATATAAAAATTTCCATTCTAACATGACAAGCACTTGATTCAAGCAATCTAAGAATACATACCAACATGTATATCAGGAGTAGCAGCAGCTGTGGCACCAACAACAACAGAAACATTTGGGTAATACAGCGCCACTGCATCAAAGACAGTTTGCCTGATGCAATTTGGAGTTTGAACACCTAAACATGCAAACAACACTTCAAAACTTCAATTATATGTACATAAACAATACCCCATTAAGAAATTCTATTCAGTAAGGATCCTCCTGAAATTACACTTACCAACAATCACCAAATTCTTAATTCCCTCGGTTTGAAGAAATGAATGAAGATGGGTGTTAAAGAATGCACTGAAGCGTGTCTTCACCACCTTATAATCCCCATCTTTGATCACAAGACCATCAACCAGTTCGGCATCAGCACTTCCCTTAGAGGTAGGACCAACTTCTCAGGAGAGTAGAAATGCCGATGAAAAAGTTCAACATCTCTTCCAAGTGGGTCATGCTCGTGAACAACCTAAACTCATAGAGTCCTATCATGCTCATCATTCATGGATAAAGAAGCATTATGAACTTCAGTTTTCCAATTAATCAGCAATAGTAAATTTGTTTAAATCTATCTACTCTATTAAATCTCCAAAACAAAATATACTAAGAACACAACAAAACTGAAAATAATTAACAAATGAGAATTGAGACAATTGTGTTACAAATAGAAAAGAAAATTATCATAACTTCTTCCAAGCATCAATTTGAATTTCCTACTAACATAATTGAAGAAGCCCCCATCTTTTTGAATTTCCTATTTGTAACAACCTTTTTTGTTCAGAAACCCTTTCTTAGCTCTTCAACAATTAACATGCCCGTTTAAATAATTTCCAGAGTATTTGGGCTCCAGCAATCAACAAAACAGATACAAATCCTTGCTTTATTACAGAGGCAATCAAAAATTCCCAAAATAAATAACTTTACCTAGAAAATAAAGCAGAATTTATAAGAGAAAAATAACTGAATTATTCTAAAATTCATAAGCGAGAAAGAAGTAGAAGATTACCCAGACTACAAGGATGCCACGCTGCCTGGCAATTTCAACAGCCTTGATCACATTTGGGACGATGGCTTTCCCTCCATCGACTCTCATCAATCCATCTTCAAGTATAAAATCATTCTAAAATTCCAAAATCAAGTCCTTTAAATTTCATATATAAATCAATAAAACTTCAATATAAAGATAGAGAGATTGACCTGCATATCAATGACTTACAGAGCAGTCTGTTTCCACTTATTTGCCTTTATTGTCCGCAAAAATTTGCCAACACTAATACCACCTCAAACTGTGGAACGAAAAAAAAAAAAACTGAACTTCGCTTCTAAATCCAATCTAATATCACTTCGATTTTTTTTAAAAAAAAAATTGTTAGAATATATTTTTTGTGGTAAAATGGCATAATTGGCTAAACATGTTTAATAATTTCTGATAAATTTGAATTAATAATTTTTTTTTGTTAAAAATTAGAAATCTTATGACGGAGAAGAAGAGGTAGTGTATTATTGTTTACGGGAGTAAACAAAATCCAACTGGACCAATTATTCAAACTGAACTGATTTGAAATTATATTTTATTTTAGATTTGATTTGAGATTCTAAAGATTCGATTTCAATTTATATTTTTGTATCAATTTCAAAGATTTGAAGACTGAACTGACGGAGTAAATTTTCACACTTCATTCCAGGAAGGATTTACTGATGCACATTTTTTATGGCTCATTTTGTAATAATTAAATACTTCACAACATTCTTTTTGTTTTTTTTAGCAAAATATTATTTAGTTCCTGAAATTTTATGAAAATAATGATTTGATTTTAAATTTTTTTAAATAAATTATTTAATCATTAATGATTAAAATATTTAATTAATAAATCATTCTCTTAATTTTTTTTAATTTTTATTATTAACCTAATTAAATAACTTATTTTATTCCTAATTTACCATTTTACTAAACGTTATATACTTAAACCAATCTATTTCTTTCCTTCACTTTCTATTTCTTGATTCTTCTTAATGTTTAGTAGGTTTTGGATTTGTGTAATTTAAGATTTTACTGTTAAATTTTTGGGTTTTTTTTTTTCAAAATCTCGTTTTTGCTTCAATGGGTGTTGCAAAATTTGTAGGGCCTTTGTTGTCATGTATGAGAGTAGTGGAAATGTTGGTAAATTGGAAGAGAGGTATCTGAACATATCATGCAAGTGTGGCAAGTGGGCTTCTATCAAGATTTCATAATCAGTAGTCAACAAACACAAGCTCTATTACTTTTGCCCCCAAAATGTTTGTGGCTCGTTTTGGGACAGTGCAAACCAACTGACAGTTTTAGGTCAACCTCAACCAATACCATCAGCTCACCAATTGTCCATCGGGCTCGAGTTGTTGATAATGATGGTGCTCAAGATGATGTTGTGTCTTTGTAATAGGAAAATGGATTGTTGTATGGGAAAATTGAAGGGCTCGATAGTGTGATTGCTTCATTGAAGATTTTGATTGGAATTTGTCTAATTTATACTTTGTTTCTTATAATTTTGATTGTGATGGTCATGGGTAGGATGTAATGGATGTCAGGGTATGAATTCAGTTGAATTTGTCTCTTTTTGTGATTGTTAGGGTATGAATTTTGGTTAATGTAATTTATGCTTTTTTGTTTAATGGTTTATTTAAATTGCTTTGCAATTTCAATTTCATAAAATAGAAAATGGTTTATGAACAACTTTAACAACCTAGTGTTGGACTAACAAAAAATGAAGCGTAACAACCTTTACCTGTATATGTATATCAAATCATAAAAGACAAATATCATTTCAAAAATTTCAAAAAATTAGCACATGAAGTGCATCCAATTCAACTTTAACCAGGTTTGCATAACAATATCCAACATAACACTTAGACAAATTATGGTTCTGCTACCACAAAAAACAAAATAATATCCCTAAGCTAACAAATCAAAATATGGTTCTGTAAACACTAAAATAGAACACTATCCAATATTATGTCAACATAAAAACAGAACACTATCCAACATATAAAACCTTTTAAAAAAATCTTCAAAGTGCCCTATGTCCTGCTACCACCACCTCTGAATTTGGTTTTGCCACTAATGCCCCTCCTTCTATTATGAGAATTCTGAGATTAAGCATTTTGATTAGCCTAACTTATATTCTCACTTCCTTGTATTTGCATATAGTCCTATGCCTGCTGGTGATTCATGCTTGCACCAGCCTATGTAAACAAAAAAATGACACAAGTGAGCTAACCAAAAACACAACCTGTGCAAGCAAACACTACACTAAACCATAGACAAATTTGATACATTGTCAGTTCTTGCACTATCGACAATCACCTAGCATGTGCTTGCATTTCCTCTTCATGTTCTGCTACCCCTTTAAACCCTTGATCCCTACATGGCAGACTTTTATAAACATATTTTAGCTCATAAGTTATTTTGTTATTAATGATTTTAGAGTGGGGAAAAACATATGATTATAGCTATATCTTAAATAGAACAAATACAAAACTGAACACTACTAGGTGTACGAGGGGCTATAGTCGTATGTGAAAAACTCCCAACAAAAATAATTAACATACTATTGAAAAAAAGCACTTAAAAGAACTAGATCGAGTCAATGTATTACAAATACAAATGTTGAAGGCTATTCGAGTGATTTTGAGAAAAGACAATGGCGTCATGGACATATTTAGCGAGTAAACTCCAACATAAATCTTAAAACGACATAATGTTGATGCACATCGCCAAAAAGAGATCAATTCAACATAAGTGCAAAAGGCCAAAAGATGATTCCACGAAAATTTTGACCCTAAATTTGCGTCACTACATAACATGAAACAAGAACTTTTCTTGAAAAAAGTAGCCGATCTCAAAACGAAACAACCAAAACACATAAAGCGACTCCAAGAATCATAATCTTGAAATGCCAGTACTCCAGAAACTTAAACATCAGCCTTACTAGGAACCAAAATGACAGCCTATGATTAAAACTTTCACCAAAAATTGACAAAATATAATAATACCCATTATATCTAATGCAACAGCACTCCAAAATAGAACGGCAATCCTATAACATGACTTGTCCAAGTATATTATGCTAAAATTTTCATTACTTTTTTGAGTTCCTAGTGATAATAGAGGCAAGTTCCTGGCAAATCTCATAATTGTTTTGACCATTGAAGAGGCCGATTTTTTCACCTATCTTGAAAGTTGCTAACACTTCCTTTTCAATGAAGAGGGCAGGTGGGTGAACATTAGATGAAACAGGAGAGGATTTGGACTTACCATATAAATTGTTCATGTTTTCAATAACACCATCTAATGTTGAGTTTTCAAAGGGGGAGAATGGAAGGACAGTTTGATTTGGTGATAGGTTTTCTTTTTAGTGAAAATGAGTCTTTTCGCTTTTATTTTAGGTTTCTTATATTTCTTGGCTTTGGAGGAGGCTTTTGGATTAAATATGATCTCGTTAACTGAAGAGATGGGAGAGCATGGTTCAGTATTTGGGCCAGATGGGATGATGGCTAGATCAAAATTAAGCTCTTTTAAAAGGTTCAAGCCCAAGCAATTAATGGGTTTAAATAGGGAATGATGTGGTTTAGTCTTAGGGGGGAGAGAGAGAGAGAGAGCAGGAAAGTGGTAATTAATGATTGATGGACAGCTCAAGGTGGAGAAATGTGAGTTTTGAGGGAGTTTAGGAGTTCAAATAGACAGGGGGTGAGATAAGGCAGCTGTGAATTAAAGGAGTTATGATTTCTTTTAGGACAACTGACGCGTAAGAATAAAAATATGGGAAGGTAAAACAAGGTTGTCGATAGTTTGGGTTTTACTGTGGAGGACATGTGAGCTAATCAAAGAAAGGGTTAAACGGTTATCAATGTTTGAGCGAGAAAGAAAGAGAATTGATAAAGGATCAAAAGGAGATGAGTCCTCATCTTGACCAAATAAAAAAAATCCAAAATGTGATTCCATTTAAGTCTTTCAACTCATTTTCCTTAGCTGAGACATTAAACCGTCCTACGTGGCACCCATGTAAGCTTACCCCTTTAAAAATAAATGCCACATCAGATGCACCTTAACCCATTTTTCTCTCTCCTCAAGTGGGATTTGAAATTCAACCACCTACTCTCCATTATACTTAGGGGTGAGCATTCATTTGGTTCAGTTTAAAATCAAACCAAACTGAATAAACGAAAAACTGAAATTCTAATATTTTAACAAACCGAACCGAATCAAAATATTTTTTCTCAAACCTAATTGAACAAAAATAATTTTGATTTTCAAAAATGAAAATCGAACTGAATTGAAAAACTAAACAAATCAAACCAAATTGATAATTTTGCTTTGGATTGATTTTTCGATTTCAGTTCAATTTTGCTCACCCCGAATTGTACTCTTATATTTCCCAAAATCATAAACCCCCAAAATTTCATTTCACTTCTCTCACTACATATAGAGAAGGTAAACCCTAAAACCATGCCAATGTCTCAACTAGATGCTTAGGTGATTTCTGAAATGTTGAGGAGATTTGGGCTTCCATTATGCGAATGCGGTGAAGAAGCTCCTATCATAATTTCATGGACCGAAAAGAATCCAGTGAGGCACTTCTATAGCTGCGTTAATTTTGGGGTAAGTATACCAATGATTGTCAATGTTTAATGTTTTATGGTTTGTTTTTTATTTTGTTTAGTTGGTTTTTGTGGCTGAGTTGAGTTCTTTCTTTTTTTTTTTTAAATCAGTTTAAAAAGGTTGCTTGTAAGTTTTTTTATTGGGATATACTCAGATTTCACTGATCGGTCTATCCATATGATCAACGGGCTTCTCATGAAGGTGCAGAGGCTAGAGGATGAGATGCCAAGCTTAAACGCAAGTACTACAACATCAAGTTTGGTCATTTGTAGGGCTTTGGTGTTGTTTTTCTTGCTATTGGGGTGCCTATGCTCACTACATGGACGGCAATAAAGTAGTATGTAGTGAGTAAAGTTTAGTAACTCCTAAGTTAAGTGTTATAACTATTAAGAATAACTTTTTGGTACTATATGTAAGACCAAGAACTATGTATTTGGTCTTTTATCCAAATATATAATGAATATTAACTTAAATTATATTTATGATTAGTTGTCTTGTTATGTTATTTACTCTTTTAATCTTATAAATGATCATCAGATTTAGTAAAATGCTTAGAATGATGAACTTTTTGGCATAAAATGCTAATTTTTTTCATTTATTATTAGATAAAGGTATGCAAAAATGGTATATTTGAAAGACTATAAATTTGAATTAGAAATGGTTTTGGTTAAAAAGACTCAAAGCATTTAAAACCTACAAATAACATTCACAATATATGTAATATTCATTTAACATCAAATGTGAAATATGACACCATTTTAATCAAATGGTCAGTTGATTTTAGATGAAACTAGCACATTTCTCCATGTCTTGTAGTTTCACTTTAGAATCATAAAAGAATAGGCCCTTTTAGTGACAAGTGTAAAAACATACAAAAATCAATTCTACATGTACTCAATAAGCCTAAATTTTTACAGTTCCCATATTGAAGCAACAAAAATATGAACTAAAATGAAGAGCCATAAAAAATAAAATGTTTAAATGACCAACTACACTTAAATAGATTCCAACAGCTTCAGTAGGACTATTAAGCACCCAAGTCAAAAGTGTCAGTTGATGGGATTTGGGTCCCTTTGCCTAAATTATGAAGGTTAAGTATCTGAAGTAGCAAAATTAGAAGCTTCATTGTCATGTTGGTTAAATAGTTTCCTCTTGGGAATCAATTTAGGATTACTTACCTGCTTTACACAAAAACTTTATTACCATTTCTAAATGCATGAAAAAATAAAATAAACACTATGCAAATACACATACACATACCCTAGCACCTTGAAAAGCAGTGTAATATTGCTTAAAGTAGTGGTCTTCCTGTACATGGCTTCCAACACCATAGGCATGTGGGAGCACAATCTCGGTCGCATGAGTCGGGCCAGCATCATGCATTCCTGACTAAATGAACTGAAAAAAATCACAATTAACCAAACTATACAATAATTTTATAGCTTAGATGTATAACATATGCATCAATTAACTCATATTAAAGCAATCAAGGGCCACAAAATCTCCATTATATGTTGTCCTCCACAGACAGCTGTCGAACCTCCATCAAATGCTCCATCCTGAGTAAAATAACAAATTTAAAGTTATTACTAAAAATTTTAAATAATTAGACCTATCATAAGTATATAATAAACTATAAAATAATTTCACTATACCCCATGTGTATTTGTAGGACCACATTGCCCTGGCATATTCTTCACAGCCTGTCATATGCACATAACAACAATTTTTTATACAAAATTCACATTGATTTGAAAAAAATAATTGGACGAGTCCCACTCACTTACTTTGGTTTTGGTTCCCTTTATTCTAAGGCATGATCTTATATTACGACCTTCTTTGCCACAAATGGTTGCATCTCACATTATACTTCCTTATCAATTTTTCGGTTATACCTTCTTTAGAATCATTCCTAGCTATCGTTCTCTTCTTCTTAGCTTCTGCCTCTAACTCTTCTGCCTCCTTCCTCCTTTTATTAGGCTTTCTTCCTCTTTTCTTTTGCACCCTTTATGGTAGTGTGATGATATAACTTTCATCACTGTGTGGCCAAAGAGGCATGCCATTTAATGGCTCCTAAGTGTGGCTCTATACCTCTATTGTAGTCTTCACATGGTAATAAGGTTCAACATAGTCCTCTAGTTATTGGTTCTGTTTAAAGATGTAAACCACATCATATACACAGGGAATCCTTATTAGATACCATTTCTTGCATAAGCAAGTCTTGTCTTGCATATCTACCACAAATTAATACCCCTTTCCCTGTACTTGCATCCTTGGACCACCAGATACCGAGGGGAAGAAATCACCACACATCTCTTTGGTTTGATCTAATTTTTTCTGAATATTAGGGAATAAAAGCTTTTTTTCCAAATCTTCCATCTCAAACATCATTTTCTTCCCAACAACCCTCCTCATCAATTGATTTCTTATCAGCTCACACATTATTATTACTGGTCTAGTCCCATCATCTAAAATGTATCTATTGAAACACTCTAACATATTATTAAGCAATATGTCACACTTATAATCTTCTTTAAAGTATACCTTTGACCAGTGTTTTGTAGGCCTCTCATTCAACCAAGCCATACACTCAGGTGATGTCTTCTCAATGGCTTCCATACATTTTTCATGTCAGGTTATATAACTGGCCCTTGCAGCTACCTAAAACATATCCTTGAACTATTTGGATCTGAAATGTTGTCTCATGTTTGTCCACAGATGCCTTACACAGTGTCTATGCTCAACATTTGGGAACATCCTACCAATAACATTAAGTAGACCCTGCAATTAAACAAAGCAAAGAAAGACAATAAGTTACAGTATATGAAACACAAAAAATACAAAAGAAAAGTTTAAGAACTTTTCTTCTGCTTACCAGATAAAAATGTCCAATGGTGAGAGTTGTAAATCTCAAAATCTTCCTGTAGACACTCCATAAACCACTGTGAGTATTCCATGTTCTCCTTCCTAGTCATAACAAATTCTAAGGGGTAAATACAGTCATTTGGATCTATAGAAATACTCCATCCGTCCAAAAAAAATAGTCTTGTTTGACTACTTTTTATGTCCCAAATTATAGTCCACTTTCAATTTTCAATTAATAATTAATTAATCTGTTTACAAAAATATCCTTAATTAATTACTATAATTTGACTCTACATTTTTATTGACCACTAACAATAAGGCTAAAAAAGACTATTACACATGAAATTAATTATAACAACTATACTAACTATAATTTCTTAATCTATATGAAAAAGGCAAATAAGCCTATCTTTTTGGGATGGAGGTAGCAGCACAAAGCAGTTGGCAGCCATAGTTACCCTTTAACCATCACTCATCTAGGCATATAATTCTCCTACATCCACTCCTAAACCCTCTCTTCGCTACCTATAACATCTATACATCCTATCAAACTCACCCTTCTCAGACTTAAACTCCACAGTACTACAAGGGTTAATCCTCATGATCTCCAACTTATAACTATGTAACATAGTGCTCATCACCATTAATAGCATGCAGTGCAAAAATTATTTCTCTCTATGCCTTCATTCTTCCTATTGTATACTTAAAATCTTTCTTAACCCTAGCTATAATTGCATTTACTAACCATGCAGGATTCTCCCTAAACTCATCCATGTAATGGTTAGCCAGCCATTTTGAAGTGAGATGGAAGTTACTATACACCTTTGGACAATAGTTCTTTAAATTCACTATCCAAATATGGAATGTGGGGTCCTTTGGATGTTTCTTATCCCTAATACTATCATAAATCCTCCAATAGCATTTGTTATTCCTACACTTACATTCAACTCTAATTAGATTATTCTTAGGAAACCACAGTTTATACCTATGTTTAATTCCAAATATCTTGAAAGCCTCTATGAATTCATATATGTCCTTGAATAGATACCAAGTTTTAAGGTTGGATCTGCCATATCTCTTTCAGGTTGAAACTCAGGGAATTTCACAACTTCTTCAACCTCAGATCTAGACTCAGTCCATAGTTCATCACTTGGGGCATACTTTGAATCTTATCATCAAGAAGGTCATTAACTATTGATTTCACCTTCATCTCAGTTCCAGTAGGTCTACCTATGTATTTCTCCCTAGGTTTAGGCAATGGGTTATTAGTTGCAAGGTTGTTTCTATTATCATCCATCTTAGTTGCTAGATCCTCATCCATATCTTTCAAGTCATAGTCAGGATCTACAAAATCATCCTTATCATTATCATTGTGATTGACCTTCTTCTGATTCCCAACAATTGGATTAGAAGAACCAGATGCATGTACTTCAGGTATTTCATTTCCAATGGCAGGTTAAGGTGCTTCATTGGCAACATCAACTCCCTCAACTTCATGCTTATAAGCATTTTGCTTCTCATGCTCAAGGTATATTCAAATTTCACCAAAGTATGCCCCATTGATAGCCACAACATCAAAATGATTCTCTATGTCAATCCATTTCAACGTATCATGCCAATTATCATCAGGACACTGAAACCTGAACCTTTTAATTAATTGAGCATCGAGTGAGTTGATAACTCTATTCAAATTAGTCATTTTGAATGACTGTGATTGGCAATTATGAAATGTAAGTTGCTCCCCAAAATCTACACTTCCTCCCTAATTTCACCATTGTAATGCACATATACCTTGAATCTACCATCAGGATATGTGAACCATATAATGCATTTTACTATATATTAATCTAACAGTAATAAAACCCAATTTCAATCATCAATAAAACATTAAACTAATCATATTTTTTATCTTTGTTAATTATAAAGTGAATATACATAAACCACTCCCAAATTTAGTTTATCATTATGTTTATGCCACATAAGGAGACTACCAATCAATAAATTCATATTGCAGTCCATTCCATGTAAAACCAAAAAAATCAAACCAAAATATAACTAACACACATATTGTTCTAATTTAAACTCTTAAAATGAATCATTAATTTTATAATTACTCTTTAGCTAACCATAAACAGTAACTTAACATGTTATAACACAACAACATCACAAACCTAACAATGGCATATATTTACTACACAACCAAGCCTCATTAATGCATAACACACATGTCCAATGACACTTTAGTATCCATATATGGTTCAAATGAAAACAATAACAATGTACCAGGCTTCTTTTTGGACCCCATTAATGACATGTAAATTTTGTCCACTTTCTTGCTTAAGTTGCCTTTACTGCTCTTTCTTAACCTTTTCTGCCTATTTTGTTGTTGATGTGTACAATATGGAGAGGCAAAATGGGTGGGCAAATTTTTCGCCTCAGAAATGGAGGACCACAACTACAATTCAAGACTCCAGCGAGAATGGCATAAAGAGGCAGATGATTTGTGATTTGATGTTCTAAAGAGAGATGAGAAAGTTGAGAGAAATGAGCTTTAAAGAGAGAAAGGGAAAGAATGAGAGTTTTGAGAGAGACAGTGAAATCGTGTTTGAAACCCAGCTGAAGTCCTTCAAGCTTCTGCCTACCTAAAGAGAGAGAGAAATAGGGGTGGGATGCATTTGATATGGTGTTTATTTTTGAAAGGGTCAGCTTGCATAGGTGCCACGTAGGATGATTTAATGTCTCAGCTAGCAGAAATGAGCTAGAAGACTTAAATGGAAACATTAGGCTGTTGTGAAGTATTTAATTGTCACAAAATGAGCCTGAGGAATAAAACTGTGCATTAGTACATTCTTGAGGGATGGCCTATGAAATTAACCCATGAACTTATCTAAAACATATAACTTTTATTATATATTTTATTATTTTATATATTATTTAATATTTATAGATATTACAAATGAATTAGAGTCTAGTAAAAATTCTTTTAAAATAAGAATTCAGGACTTAATTTTATTGCTTTATAAGAAAATCCTAACTTCCTTCCAATTTTCTCAATACAAAAAAAAATCCTAGAGTCCTTTATTTGCTTTAAAGAGTTCCCATCAAAGTTTAATATTGATGGTAAGTTCTAATATTTTTAGTTTTATTATGTCATTTAAATAGTATTTTTTTCCTATAAAATTGTTCTCTCATATTATGACAATTCATTTATTTTATTTTTCTTTTGATATTCTTCTTCTTCAAGATATGGTTTATAATATCATTTTCAGTCATTGTGAGATCATACGAGAGTAAGCTGTGAGACACAACAACATGAAAATAGTTCCACAACGTCAATTTTTTTTGCTAGTCAACTTTCTCAAATGATTTACTTATGATATTTTAGATTTGTATTTTGTTGAATTTGATTTTGATTGTAAATACCATATGACTATCTATTAATAAATTTTTACTTTTTCTCAAATAAAACAAAATTTAAAGACTTAATTTAAGCAATTTATCTTTCACTTTAAGAATCTAATATAAGGGTTGATTTTTTTTTTTTGATAAAATTTTTTCTTTTATTAATCATTGAGATATAAAAAAAAAAAAAAAAAAACCTTGTGGGAGACACAAAGTGATAAACAACACCACCCTAAACTAAGCAAAAAGTGGCAAGAACATGCCCCAAGATATGGCTACAAGAACAACAGAAAAAGAAGCAGTAAAAAATACAGAGTAGGAAGCAGAAAAACATCAAGCAGGACTGAACCTATGCCTATCTTCTTCTCTTTTCCATTAAGTGGTTCTTGTTTCTTTATTTTCATTATCAGGCTTTCCATGGGTCAACATATGGATGTTCACGATTTTTTTTTGTCAAATATGCTATTTTTCATTGCTAAAAAATAGAAAACAATACATCCTCCAATTCTAATGGAAGATCGAATACACTAGTTAGGCAACAGTGTGCCAATTAGTACAATTTTACAACCCAATAGGTAGTTTTGTTACACTCCCTCCCTATCTAGATAATATCAAAACACAAAATAACTTTTAAGTTGATTAATTAATTCTATTCTAGCTTGCACATAAACAGGAGACTTCTCTAAAGGTATTGAGATACTTTAGACTACTACTAAACAGTTTAATTCAATAATAATCCCTTACAACCCTTGTTTGCAAGCAAGTTTACAAGAAAAAAAAATAGCCTCCACTTCAGCAGCATATGTTGATCCAGATAATAACAAACTAGCTACACCAAAATTAGTTTACCATTACAATTCCTTATTAAGATTACAATTGCTGCTTTCAAAGATTCCTTGATGAAGTTTGCATTAACATTAATTTTGCAATTGCCTGGTATAGGTGGTGACCATCTTGAATGTACCACTAGATTGAAACTTGTTTAATCATTTTCTTTTCAGATCTATCTAGCCAAATAAATCTTCCAAGCCAAAGATTTTGCAATGTTAACTGCCCTTATTGATTATAGGGCAATTACTCTTAAAAATTTATTAGTTCCTTTACTTCTAAATTTCCCACATATAGCATGCAACTTGCTGAGATGCATGATCCTTTTCCTTGTCTTTAAGAAAGCTAATTACCTACTACCACTATTATGCATTAGAATTAAAATGAAATCATGAATTTCAAATCCCTAATTTGTGGCAAACCAAGTGGTCCTTAAATGTGGATAGTATAACAAAGCATGCTCAATATATTTAGGTTTGGAGCCAAACAAATCACATATATTAGATGCAACCATTCACCTTTTTTTAAAATATTATGTTTGATTATGAGAGCATTTTGAAAGCTCTCTATAGAAAGGTTGCATCCCTCAAATACAGATTTCACAATTGCAACAATAAAAAGTCTAGAATGTAATTTCATTTGGTAGTCATGTCATGTACTTTGTTGGAAACATCTTTTTAAGACTATATTAAAGAAAAAAATATGATTAATCATTAGTGTGATAAAACAAAATCTCCCATTTTTGTGGAGTCTTATTTTCTTTTTATGGCTCTGTCAAGTTAGGATTAGTATTTTCTAGTCTTGTTAAAAAAATTGCCATAGTCCTGGGATCTAAATTGTTACACCAGATGGAAGACTTTGCTAGCTTAATAAATCAAGTTAATCTTAATGAAATAGAATGTGAAGGGCTTAATTGGCTCTCAGAAGAACATAAGAATAAAGATGTGTTGTCATTCAATTAGTGTTTGATTAGTTACTTTGTAGGTCACTAGCCAATTAATATAATAGCCGTGAAAAATAACTTGACAATAATGTGGCAACCAGTCCAGGGAATTGATTTTGTGATTGATCATGCCTTAATTTTTTTTATTTTGCTTTTATCATGAAATGAATTAGAAGTGAGTCCTTGTAGGAGGGACATGGTTATTCAATCAACAACTCATAGTACTAGCACATTATAAGGGATATGTACTACCTCTGTTGATTCTTCTAGGTGGCAACCAAATCTATATAGCTCCTAAACCATATCGCACACAACATCTAAACTAACTTCCAATCTTGGAGCCTTATGAGGTGATATATAAACTTGAGGAATCGACATGTACACCTGAGGAAAATTGCCCCTCATGCCTCTTCCCTCTTGTTCATAGATTTCAAGCTACATAATAAGATTTGTTCTATAAAAAACTTATTGGTTAGGCTTATTATTTGTATTGATATTTTGACCATTAAGGTCATTAGGATTAATTATTTTACTAGGGTCAACCTGATACCTCCTGTGTGGAGGTATGTATTTTTCATCAGTGATAAAATGAAATCCTGAGGCAACTCTCAATAGGGGTGAGGATTCAGTTGATTAAGTTTAAAAATGAACTAAACTAAATAAATCAAAAATTAAAATTTTAATATTTTAACACGCCGAACCGAAACTAATGAACTAAATTAAATTAAAATTTTTTATTCGGTTTTAAATGAAAATATATTTATCCAATTTTTTATATAATTATGTAATATCTTAATAAATATTAAACATATGATGCCTAAATAAAATTATTTATGGAATCGTTAAGATATTAAATATAAATGCAATATAAATATTGGTAATTTATCCTAATAACTTTTCGATAATTATAAATAATACTAATTTTATTAAATAATAGTACTAATTCAGTTCGGTTCGGTTTGAATCGAAATTTTTTCGGCCCAAACCGAACCAAACCAAAATAATTTCAGTTTCTAAAATTTAAAACCAAAATGAATTGTAGAATTGAATAAAGGGAACCAAATTGATAATTTCGATTTAGTTCAGTTTTGTTCATCCCTAACTCTTATGGAATTAACAGCCAGTATCCTGTTTAGATGTTTAATCTCCATTTTTAGAAAAATGATTATGCAAATCTTGCATAACTCTTTCAAAATTGTTAATAGTATTAGAAATAACATTACTGGCTTGTTTTAAAGAATTTGATACACGAGGACACAATATTAGAAATAATATTATTGGCTTATTTTAAAGAATTTGATACATGAGGACACTACACCATAAATGGCATATGCCAACACGTCCAAAATGTTGTATTACAACCCCCAAAGTGTTGCATTACAGATATATAACAACACATTCCCACTTTAGAAAGTGTTGAAATTTTTACTGTGGCCTTAAAGTCCTATTGCAACATTTCATTGCAACAACATAAAAGTGTTGCAAGTTTTTTTGGCTAATGTAACATTATGACCCAAAAAAAAGGAAGTAACATTTTATGCCTACAAATGCAACATTTTGAAAATGCATTATATATTGTAACATTTTTTAATTCAACTACAACATTTTATTGATTATATAATACAATACTTTTTAATTCAATTGCAATACTTTATACACTTTATACTTACCTAATGAAATACTTTTTAGTTCAACTATTTTATTTTTTTTAATATATAATAATACTTTTAATTAAACAAATGCAACAACATTTTTAACTAATTGTAACACTTTTTTAAAAGTGTATAAAAGCATGTCATTAAACTAAATTTAATCAAAATACAAAATTACAAACATTTCTATTAATAGTATTCAAAGTGCCATAAATTTAAAAATTACAAATTATAATTATTCACAAATTGTTTATATTACAATAATTATAATCTTTCATCATTTTGATATTATCTTAGAAGCTGCAAATTTGTATTAACAATATTACTTGAATTTCCGACAAATATAAATAAAAAAAATATAATAGAAATAACTTAAATTTAATACACTACAAAAAAAATAGACATTTACTGACGCCAATTTGGTGTCAGTAAATGTATTTCTAGCGTCAGTAATTCAAGTTACTGACGTCAAACAGTGTTTTACTAACTCGGAAATTGCGACGGTATTTCCTCTGACAGTAAAAAAAAATAATGACGCGAAAAATTCGGCGTCAGTAATTACTGATGCAATTTTGGCGTCAGCAATTACTGTTTGCCGTCAGTAATTAATTAATTAATTTACTGATGCATTACTGAAGCAAAAAATGCGTCAGTAATTTACTGACCCAATTTTTCGCGTCAGTAATATATATTAATGGGTCAGTAATATTTTCTTAAATAACAATACATTAGCGACGAAAAAATGCATTTATGACAAAAAAAATCCCGTCACTAATTTTCTGAAAAAAAAAATGAAACATTCATGATGTAACAAATAATGAATATTTTATATAATAATTACGTCACTATTAACTATGTTAATAATAAAAAAAATATAAATAAATAATAAAATTTATATAAATATTATATTTAAAAATTCAATTATGAATAAATTTTATATTAAATAAATTACAATAAAATATTCAAATTTATTATAAAAATCTAAATTTAATCATTACAATGTCGAGTCTCGTCACTGAAATCGACAGATGGTTGGGATGGTGGCTCGGAGGGCACTACAAGGGCCGGGGCAGAGGGTGATGGATCAGCGCCAGCAGTTGGGTCTGTTGGAGGTGCATGCTGCACATGACGTTGTGCTCACCATTCCTGAAGTCCTGTAGCTACGTTGCCTCCTTTCTGAGCAATAATCTCCAGTACTTGTAAAATGAG
>CAOJBK010546561.1:0-17537 GCA_948294925.1 Codiaeum variegatum | reverse complement strand
TTGGTGAAACTTGCTCAACAAGATTGGTTGTTACTTGATTCTATTATTGTTCTGCAATTTGCTACAACAACAAGTCTGTCATGCAACAGTGGTGAGTTGCAGCTTTAGTGGATGCATCAACTTCAAGTCATTTTATCTTTTGTCCATCTTCTGTTGTTGTATCAACTTCAATTCAGCTAAGCTTCATTGTATCTTCAAGTCTTGCATCAGATTCAAGCTGTTGCAATGGCTTCAATACAGCTTGACAGTCATTTCAGTTCAAGCTCTGGCAGTAGCTTCAATCCAAGCTCCTGTATATTAGTTCAACATGATTGTACCTTACTATCCCACTCCGTATACACAGCATCAATAATGGAAACAAAAAGAGGCCATTTAGCAGCCCCTAATTCCTTCAAACTAATACTCAATAGAATGCCACAGAATATCAATCACCTTCTCCATTGAAGCTCCAAACCAGCATTGTTGAATAAACTGACATTCTTTAAAAATATGTTGCTCTGATTCTGTCAATGAATTGCAAAATGGACAGCTAAGCTCAATAAACTTCCTCTGTAAATTAACTTTTTAAGGAAGAAATTTGGAAATTATGCGCCATAATGTAATTAATTGGCGTTGAGGCACTTTAATAGACCATAACATTTTCCAAAATTATGCACATCCCACCATTGTTGAAGCTTCATAAGCATCTACCTCACCAATTACAAGTCTATATCCTCACTTTACAGTATAGCCACCATCAGATGTGTAAAACCAAGATGAAAAATCATCAGAGGCTAGTAAAGGAAGTATAATAGAGCTAATCAACTCGGCAACTCTTTGCAGGAAAATTTTCTCAATCAGACTTTGATTCCATCGGCCTGCACAATTAATCAGAAATCATTCGAGGCACAACACTGGCAGGTTTTGAGGAAATTATTTTTGAAAGATTGTGGCATCGAAATCCACTTGTCATCCCAAATTGAAACTTGTGAACCATCACCAATACCACAATATAACCCCTTTTTCAGTAGATGAATTGCCTGACATAGACTTCGCCAACAATAGCTTGAATGGGACTGAATTTTAGTCTTCAAAATGCTAGAATTAGGGCAATAACAAGCTTTAAGAACTCTAATTGTCAGCATTTTGTCATTCTTGAGAAGACGCCAACATTGTTTTGCCAAAGAGCCATATTGAACTCGCCAAACGAAAACCCAACCCCTTTCACTTTTGGAACACACACTCGTTCCCAATATGCTCAATGTATTTTCCTCTTCTCCCCTTTCACGCCAAAAGCCATTCATAACATTTTGAAGATCATCCACTAAATAACTAGAAACTTGAAAAATGTCTATGGTATATGCTGGAAGCGCCTGTACCCCTAATTTTATGAGAACCTCTTTGCACCCATAGACAAGCTCTTATTCTTCCATGTTACCAATTTCTTATGAAATTTGTCACCAAGATATCTGAAAGTCTAGGACTTTGATCTACTAATGACTGATGGCAATCCAAGATAATTTTTTATAGTGATTTCCTTTTCGAATCTAAGAGCCTGAACCACACGGTGCCTTCGAGCTTCAGTTATAGCTAATGCAAAGAAAACTCAAGATGTTTTTAGATTCACCA
Organism: Codiaeum variegatum; assembly: GCA_948294925.1. Classification (NCBI taxonomy): domain Eukaryota; kingdom Viridiplantae; phylum Streptophyta; class Magnoliopsida; order Malpighiales; family Euphorbiaceae; genus Codiaeum; species Codiaeum variegatum. The sequence continues at coordinate 15,929 of CAOJBK010546561.1, read as the reverse complement.
TTTGCCTAAAAGCCATCTCATACTTTCTCAAAATTCATCTCAGCTCATCAGCTTCTCTATTGTTAGCACTTATAAAAATTGAACTATCATCTGCAAAAAATAAGTGCAAAATGATAAAAGCGTTAGGGGTTATGTGAATGCCATGAAGAACACCCTGCTCATAAGCCTGTCTCAACATAGAAGACAATACATCAGCACAAAAAATAAAAATATAAGGCGATAAGGAATCACTTAATCAAACTCTATGATTCGGTCACACATTACCAACTAGAACACCATTGAGCAATATTGAATAATTTACTGATGTGATGCACTTCATGATAAAAGAAACCCACTCATCATGGAATCTAAAAGCTAAAAGAGTACCTTTAATTAATGACCATTCAAGGTGATCATAAGCTTTCGCCATATCCAATTTTATAGCTACCATCCCACCCTTCCCCTTCCCCTTTCCCCTCCCCCTCCCCCTACCCCTCCTAACTAGAGTGGTTGGTTTTTTTAGCATGAAAAGTTTCCACTCTATAAGCACATTATTTGGGATGAGTCTTTTCGGCACAAAGGCATTTTGTTCTTCAGAAACAAGTGCAGGTAGAATATCTTTCATGTGGTTTACAATCACCTTTGAAACTAGTTTATAGACCGCAAAACAGAGGCTAATGGGTCTTAAATCAGTCATTCTATCTATATTATGCTTCTTTGAAATTTAAAAAAAAAATGATGTGCTCCATAATAATTATGTTGCATGGATTAAGATCCTCTTCAATATAACAAATCCCCTCATTATGTTGTACATGCATGAATGACTGTTATATGAAGATTAATATTCTTTTAATGATTCAGATTAAATGATTAATGATTTTTTCATTTTAAAATTTGTTATTTTATTTTTAAATCTAATCTATTGAAAATGACTTATCTACACACGACAATTATCCATATATGTATTGTATAAATAAGGAAATTTACCTTACTGGAGAAGATCTCACTCCATTGCCGCATATTTCCTGTCAAATCTACTCCACATTAATTTTTGAATCTTTAATGACTTTTATTTTGTCATAATCATTTTACAGTATTGGATTTCATTTAAGTTTATCAAGGTAAATTTTTAATTTTAGTTAATATGATTTTCTTTAGTTGTGTTCTCATCATTTGGGGCTTCTTTTCTATATTATTGTGCGAATATATATGATAGATTTTGCCATAAAACAAATTTTTATATGACAGATTTCTCCATCACATAGTAATGTTTATTATGAATAAATACAATTTCTTATAGTTATTTATAGATAAAATAGTAAAAATGATTTATAGTCCTTTTGATTTATGCATACTATTTTGATCTCTCTTATGTAGGATTTTGCTTTATGAAAACTCAATCTTTTCTTATTTTATGAAAATTCAATCTTATTTTACTTTATGCATATTCATTAGCCTTTTTATTTGATAATTTTGATGTGATTGCTATTAATTTCCTTTTATCTTCGAATAATGATGATGATAACTGATGATAGGGAATCTACACAGATCACCTCAAATGACCCACATGCATCTTAAGGATTGAGGTAGCTAGGATGATAATTCCCATTTAAGCAAATACTTTTCCCCATATATTTTATATTAAATTGAATTTAATTTACTTGTTTGAGTGTATTTTCCAGCCTTTTTTTTTATAACAAATCTCTTCCAGAGCTTTGTAGTCAGTTATTCAAGATTGGGCATGAAAACTGAGATTAAGGAGATTTTTTGGAGCAAAAGGAACACATATGAGAGCAAATGGATAGGCCTAACGATGGTTAATGTTTCTTGTGAGCAATGAGATGATTCTGCCTCACTGTACCTTGAAAATTCTTGGAGACACTGTCTCACGAGCACCTCTTATAGTCTATGAGACAAGCCCATGAGTGCCTAGAAAGCTACTATCAAGACGTGAATTTTAGCGCATTTCGTCGCACGGCAAGCATGAGAAGGGCCTGTGAGTTCACAGAAAAATACATTATAAAAGGAAATTGAATCCAAAAAGCTGAAATCTTGGAATTTTAGACCTAGTAGTCACACAAAACCTTAGAAGCTACTAAGAACCCTGAATTTGTAGACCAAAGGAGTAACTTGAAGGTGGAGTTCCACATTTTCATCCAAGTATGAGCAAGAACGTCTAAGAATTAGAAGATTAAACTAGAATCTCCATGGTTTCATAATTTCTTCCTCTTTTCTTTCAATTTCTTATTCTTTCTTTGTATTTATGAACTAAATCTCAATTGTCTACTTAGATTAGACAAGTTTTAATTACTTTGTATGGATTAATCACAATTTCTCTCATTGAAATTTAGTTTATGTATCAATTTATGCCTTTGACTTGAAATTTTTGCTCTTTACATAGCAATGGATGCTTGCTTGTATGGTTTGTTGTTCTTTCTTCAATAGAAATAGAAAGCACTCTTAGGCATATGGGTTTATTGTGTTTGCAAGAGATAGATTCACAAACACCAAGTGTTTGAACTTTTTCCTTGATTTCCTAATGCTATTTCTAATTGAATGAATTTGTGAAGATATTCCCTATCTATTACTTAGGAATTAGGGATTTAATCTCCTGAAAAAGGGTTAAATTTAATTTTGAAGTAATAGCCATTTATTATATGAATGATATTTCATTGAATTATTCATTTTTCTTGCAATTGTGATCAAAAGAAGTCGAAAGCTAGGTAGACACTTTATCCCTTTGTTGTTTCATCCTAAGGTTTGCATTTTCTTAAAAATTCCTAGTCAGATTAATAGTTAAAGCTTTAGTTTTTAATTAAAAATTTAGTTCAAAATCACCATTAATTGTTAGCTAAATAATAGTTGAGGAGAGTGAGTTGGTGCTTGACTAAATAGCCAATTCCCTTAGGAGAATGATACTGGGACTCACCCGGTGTACTACTTGATATGACCCTATGCACTTGTAGGTGTTGCAGTCGACACACATCAAGTTTTTGGCGTCGTTGTTGGGGACTTGGCTTGAAAATAGTCAACATTTGCAATAAATCTAAAACTATTTATTTAACCTTTAATTTCTTATTATTAAATTGTTTGGCTATTTATGTTTTATTTCAGGTACTTGTGCATGGCCAGAGCTAACTCCACTGATCTAGTTCCCTATGATTTGGAATTACCAAGGAATCTTAGGAGGAAAATACAAGAAAGGGAGTTAGCTTTGGCCCGGGAAGCTCCAGTTCTGGAAGTGCCTTACGACGATTCTATCTAAGAATCAGAGGAAGGTGTAGAGGAGTTAGAAATAGATGTGTCTGAGGGAAATATAGAGGGTAATGGTAATAGAAATGAGGTCGGTAATGGAAACGACAATGGAAATGGGAATGGAGCTCAAGCTCGAAGAACAATGCAAGATTATGCAAGGGTAGATCTCAATGATGTTGGTAGTCCAATTCAAAGGCTGCCAGTCGATGCTAACAAATTCAAGATTAAGTTGACCATTATACAAATGATTCAAAACTCATGCAAATATAGAGGTTTAGCTCATGAAAATCCTCACATGCATTTGGATGAATTTGTTGAAATTTTTGATACTTTTAAAATGAATGGGGTGACAGAGGATGTGATCAAGTTGAGGTTGTTCCATTTCTCACTTAGGGATCAATCCAATAAATGGCTAAAGTCGTTTCCATCGGGTCACTTCACCAAATGGGGCCAATTAGTGAAAGCATTTCTAAAGAAGTACTTTCCTCCCTCTAATATCGCAAAGTTAAGGAATGGGATCTATTCCTTTATTCAATCGAAAGGAGAGTCTCTTTATGAAGGTTGGGAGAGGTTCAAAGATATGTTATTGAAGTTCTGCTGCCATGGTTTATTTGTATGGCAACAAGTTTAAATATTCAATAATGGGCTCAACTTTAACAATAGATAATCTTTAATAGTCGTCAAATGAGGATATTTGGGTCATAAAACTCTGAAGGAGAATAGGGACTTAATTGAAGAAATATCTATGGATTACTATCAAAGGCAACCTTCTTTGAGGGGTCATCCTAGGTTGAGAACAACAGGTGCTCATTCTATTGATTTTGTAGTTTCTTTAACGGCATAAGTGGAGGCCTTCAATAAGAAATTCGATGTTTTTACCTCGAGCACTTCTCGGCAGCAAACTACTTATTGTGAGAGTTGAGGTGGAGGCCATTATGTGCAATAGTGGAAAATTGTTGGGAGTAGTCAAAGACAAGAGAAAGTGGACTTTGTTAGGGGAACGCAAAAGGGTGGCAATAACAACAACAACAACCCCTACATAAATACCTACAATCCTAGATGGAGGTTTTAGCAATGTATGCCCTAGAGCTTTACATTCAATGAAAACCTAATTCGCTTTAGTATATATGTTCTTTAAATGAAAACATTCCTTGTATTAAATGTATAAATATCTCTTAAGTATTCTGTAGGGAATTTATTCTCAAAGAGTTTGAGAATATGAGTGACAGATTGCCCTTTATTAGATACTTTAAAGGTTGTTCATGGTTATAGGATTTTTGATAGGGACGTTATTAATCCGGGAGACCCTCACCTCTGTTGTCATCCATGATAAGTATGAGATACTTATTGGTATAGAGGTAGCGAGTCTCATGCTACAGACATGTAATGTCATGATAACATGTAAGCATACTCATGGAATGAGTAAGTTGAACAGTGATGTTAGATGATGGATACATGGGTCGTTACCAACTAGTCAATATCACATTATTTAGATCATGGTTGTGCATATAATCCTTAGACTTAAGGTGAAATGTTATCTGGCATATTGGTGGCTATGGTTTGTTACTGCTTACATACCGATCCTATTCATGTATTGGTATATGGCATGTAGTAGCCATAATCAGTTATATGTTGGGATAAGTGTCCAACCAAGAAAGGATTCATTAACTTGGGTAACCAAGAAAGGAATTTTATGACTTTTGATTGTTCTTGATCTGCAAATATTTAGCCAAAGTGGATAAGGTTCAGTAGAAAGAGTTTCTAGTAGGAATTGGGTTTATCGAGAACTCAAATCGGATAGAGGTCATATGATATGGCATATAGGGTTTGACTATTCAACTAGAACAAGAAACCATTCCTTCTAACATGTTTCCTTAATTTAAGAAAAGGTTGTTAGAGAAGTATGAAGTATAAAAGAGATGTCTTCATCTTTTTTCCTAACCCCAACACACTTAACACATTAAAGAGATGGTGAAACTATTCATCATCTTCTTCCTTGAGTTAGACAGAGAAACTCTCTAAGAGTTAGAGAGAGAAAGCTTGAAATTCACACTAAATTGAGAGAGTAAGTTTATTTTGAAGAAGAGTTCTTCAAACACAAACTCTTCTTTAATTAACTTTTGAGAAAGAAGTGTGAAGATGCTTTAAAGTCCAACACCAATCCTCAAGTCTCAAGTTCTCAAGTAAAGGATCAAGGATCAAATATTTGGGTAAACAAAGAGAGAAGATTCAAGCTTTTTGAAGAGAGTTAGAGAAGAAGCTTTTGAAAAAAGCTAGGTAAGTCTCAAGTTAGAGGCTTCACATTTGGGGAGCTTAACGAATGAGGGTAAGAGGTTTTTTTTCTTCTTACCTTTCTTTGTTCAACTTGTGTTTTGCACACAAATTGGTTATAATATCCTTGGTTAAAATTATGGGTCCAAACCTTGGTTTAGACATTTATCAAAGAGTTTGATAAATGACTAAACCATCTATGTTAAAAGACTTTTAACATAGAAATTTATTTTCAAAGTGTTTAAAATTTTCTAATAATTTTGTTAAAAGAGTTTTGACAAAATGTTTTATACTTAAACCCAAGGTTATGGCAATGTTTCAAAGTGTTTGAATAATTGACTAACCTAATTTTGTTAAAACAGTTTTAGCATAATTATGTTTTTGAACATCATAATTCGAATAATTTCCTGAGTCGATTTCTCCTTTTTGCTTCTGCTACACGACTCCATAACATTTTATTCAGGAGGAACTACCTTAACATCTCATGGAGGGACCAAAATGATCAAAGAGGTCCTTCACTAGGTTTCCAACTAAGGCCACCAATGCAAGCTAAATTACCTCCCCCCTAGGAAGAGCAATCTTGAAGAAATCATGTAGAAATTTGTTCAATCCATGAAGATAAAGTTCTAAAATTAAGAATCTTTTAACAGGAAAACTCAAGCTTCTTTAAAAAACCTTGAGACTTAAGTGTGCCAAATTTCTAAGTTGCTAAGTGAGAGGTAACTGGGTTCCTTACCAAGCAACACTGAAGCAAACCTTAGGGTGGAGCTCAAAGCCATCACTCTTAGGAGTGGGATAAATTTGAAGGATATTAAAAAGCCTAAGGTAATGGTGAGAGTTGAGAATGGGGTTGAGAAGGAGAGTGGAAGTGAAAAGGTTGATAACAAGGAGGAAACTCAAGAAAAAGAGGTGGAAAGACCCAAGTCTCCAATCTCAGAGTACAAGCCTCGCGTGCCATATCCGGCGAGGACAAAGCTCATTGGACCTCGACTATGGTAAGTTTCTATCCCTCTTTAAGCAATTACATATCAATATACCTTTGGTGGAAGCTCTTTTGTAGATGCCAAAGGAATTGCTTATCAAGATAGGTAAGTTAGAAGAGGTCTCCCTGGTCCAGCTCTCGGAGGAGAGTTCCATGAACTTCAGAAAGCTACCTCAAAAGCTTAAGGATCCATGAAATTTCACTATCCTTTGCATTCTAGGTAGCTTAGAAATTGAAAAAGCTTCAATCGATCTTGGGGCGAGTGTTAGTTTGATGCCCTATAAAGTCATTAAGGCTTTAGGTTTGGGTGAACCCAAGACAACACATCTTAGCATCCAATTAGTGGATAAGTCTGTTATTTACCCTAAAGGTATTATAGATGATGTGTTGGTCATGATCGACCAATTTGTTTTTCCTTTTGATTTTGGTGTAGTTGAGATGGAAGATTACGTTGACAATTCACTCATTTTAGGTAGGCCTTTTTTTACTACAGCCTGTGCCATCATTGATGTGTACGAGGGCGGGTTGACCCTTTGAGTTGGTGATGAAAACATTGTCTTCCAACTCCTAAAAACTCATAAGCACACACTCCCCTTTGAACACATTATTTTTTGTGCATCAATTTTTGAAAAAGAAGGTTCAAAGGAGGATTTAAATTTAGTTAACAATGTTTATGTTAAGTGTGTTGAAAAGTAAGGAAAAGAAAAGTTGGTAAGCAAGGAAATGGTGCTGGAGGACACCCCAAATGAAAGCTTCAAGAAGCCTAAGAAAGTATGCAAGAAAAAGGTGAGTAAGAAGACAGAAATATGCCATTTATTAAAAAAATTGAATGTTGGAGTCGTAGAAGACAAAAATATGCACGGGGCAAATGGCTGAGTGCACAGGCCCATGTGTGTTCTAAAAATGGCGTGCTGAACTTCCATATCAATATAGAAAGATGAATTTTTGCATGTTTTGGACATTGTAAACCAAGTTTTTCACTATATAAAGAGTGTTGTTGATGCATATGAGGGATAGCTACATCTGAGCCATTCTAAACGGGTTTATTGAGAGAGATTTACTTTGAGTGATTGTTTTCATTATTTTTGTTATTCTTCATTAATATAGTTTGTGTTAATGATTGAAATTGAATTTTTTCCAAGGATATTGAGATTTTTTCTGAACTTTAATTGAGGTTTCTTTTTCTTAACTTAATTACTCTAATTCTTTTTGAGTTATTTTTGCATTAAGGATATTAAGCATGATTTCTCTTAGGATTATTATTGATATGTTGAGAATCAAACCAATCATAAATTAAATTCATTATTGTCTAGAGATTGAAGTATGAAATAGTCTTGATATGATTAATTACTGTTAATTTGTTAATTAGGTTAAACTTTTGCTTAATTGAATTAATTCTAATAACTGATTGCTTGATCACTAATTAGTTAAACTAGGATTTGGATGACGGAGCGAGAGTGGAAGTTTAAATATGGAACTATTAAATTAAGATGCTAAAATGAATTAGAAAAAATAAGTTTTAGTCATAACTCCTTTAATTGATGCATAGTTTTTTTAGATTACTTCTATGAATGCGATAGGTAGTAGAATAAGCTCTAATTGAATGATTGCATTAAGAATTGGAGAGTTAAACCTAATTATTTGAATTAACAGTATAAAATTATAAATGATAGACTATGGATTGTCAATTTCTTTAGACTTGTTCGTATCATTGCATATTCATTAAATTTATTATTTGCTTGTTATTTTTATTTTCTTTTTTCAAATCAAAACCAAAATCTTCTTTTTAATTTTATTGGCACCTCATGAAACAAAATAATAAAGCTGAACAAATCCTTAGATCTTTGGGATATACGACCTTGGTTCTCATCACTTGCTACAATAGCCCATATACTTGAGGTCGCTATTTGTCAGTATATTTTAAGGTGAACAGGTATGTCAAGCTAAGATGATGTTAAAGAAGAGTTTGGTGGGAGGAAACCCACTTTCGAGTTTAATTAGTTTTTTTTTTACATTTAATTTTATTGGGATGAAAAAAAAAGGGGTATGATGCATGATCTTGAGGTCTTGCAGGTGCTTTTAAGGTGTAAATCATCAAGAAAAGGGTAAGTGGTTTGGTCCACGAGAAGCGCCAAAACTGGGGACAAGAACCAAGGGTAAGTTAGAGTTTGAAAAGTTTGAAAAATCTAAGTTTTTTTTGGCTCACAACCTTGTCTAACAGCCTCTGAGTTTGACTCGTGAGACAAGGATAAAATTTTATGCATTGATAACTAGAAAATTATTATTTTACCCCATATTCTTGATGATTTTACTTGTTAAATTGAATTTACTGTGTTTATTCTAGTGTTTTAAGCTATTTTTAAGCAATTAATTGAATTCTGGAGCTAGGAGTAACTATTTCGAGGTTCAGGCTCGAATGACGAAGAAAATGCATGAAAACAAAGTAAAGAATGAAGGACCAGGGTTGCCTCATAGCCTGTGAGATAGCTCGTGAGAATTGATGGGGATTGGAAGATAGTGATCTGTCATGGCCGGTGGCATGAGCCATGACAGAGGAGATTCCACCTATGGGAGCAGCCAGAGAAGGATGTGAGAAATAGTAGCTTCTCACAGTCCTCGACACAGGCTGTGATAAAGACCTTGAGAGCTTACTGCCTCTCACCAGACCAAGGGCAGAAGGCTGTCAGGGCCGGTGGCATGGGCCGTGATAGAGAGAGGATGGATCGTGGGAGAAGCCAGATAAGGAGGCGTGAGAAACAATAGCTTCTCACGGTCCCTATCTCGAGCTGTGATAGGGACCGTGAGAGCTTATTGCCTCTCACCAGACAAATGCAAAGACATAGGAGGCTATCACGGGCACCTTCATAGGCCGTGAGAGCTGCCCATGATAGTACTCAGATGCCTATAAAAGACCATAAAATTTCATATTAAAAAAAGGACTGGACTCTTGTGAAACAATATTGATCTAACTTCATTCAAAGTCGATCTAAGGCTCCAAAAACCTAAGAAAAACATATCAAGGAAGGCTTTTAAGGCTAGATTACAGATCATCATCTCAAATTAGAGCTAGAATTACAAGGATTTAGCTAGAATCTCATTGGGTTTTCATGAACTTCATGGATTTCTGCAATCTCTTATCTTTTTCTTATTCTTTTATTTTGATTATGAACTAAATACATTTATCTACCTAGATTAGACAAGTATTACTCGATTGCATGGATTGATCAACATTTTTATTCAATGAATGTTTAGGTTTATCATTGAGTTTAGCTTTTGATAATTATTTTTCTGTAAATCAATGACAAAAGCATGCTTATTTTTTATTTGTGTTGTTTAGGCTTTACTAGAGATAAAGTATTTAAACCAAGAACATTCAAAAGCTTAATAGGTTTGTTCTGTTTGCTAGAGAAAGATTCACAAACTCTTAGGGTTTTATATACTTTTCATTGATCTTTCATGTTGTTTCTAATTGAATATGATCAAAAAGAGATTCCCTTCCTATTACTTAGAAATTAAGGGTATAATTACGTGAGAAAGATTTAAACCTAATTTTGTGAAAAATTCCACTTAATGATTAATTGACATATTCATTGGTTTATTGATTGAATGTATAATTTAAGTTAATACGAGTCGAAGTCTAGGTAGATGCCTTAATCCATCTTAATTTCCATATATGATTTTTTATTTCTTTAGATTTTTTAAAGAGCAAGTTCAGTTTCTTTTAAGTTTTCATAATTTAAAATTAGTTCACTAAACCCAAAAATCATTGTGAGCTTGACAATAGATTAGGAGACTGAGTTGGTGCTTGATCAAATAAACTAATGAAACCCTTGGGAGAATGATACCGGGACTTGCCGATTTAACTACTTTATATGATCCTGTGTACTTGCGAGTGTTGCGGCTGAATGTGATCAAGTTTTTGGCACCGTTGCTGGAGATTTATTTTGTTTTATTACGATCAACATTAGAAATAAATCCGACACTGTTGATTTAGCCTTTATTTTCTTTATATTGAATTTTATTTTTCTTCAATCTATTTCAGGTTAGTGCATGACCAGAGCTAGCTCATCTCAATGACCAGAGCTAGCTCGTCTCAATTACACCCTTTTAATCCTGAGATTCAATAGATTGGGTGGCAGCCAAGGACATTAGCTCTGGAAGGAAGTGATCCAATTCCGGAAGAAGCTAAAAACTAACCGATTCAAGAAATGAAAGAGGGTGCTTTGGAAGAGAGGTTAGCAGACCTTGAGATAGACATGGAAGGAAATTAAGGTAGAAATTATCTTGGTGGTAACGGGAATAGACATGCCATATGAGATGGCAATGAGAATGGAAATAGGAATGGCAATGATCCTCAAGTGCAGAGGACCATAGAGTACTTCACACGAGCGAATCCAAATGACGTTGGAGGTCTAATCAAAAGGACACCAGTGGACTCCAACAATTTTGAGATCAAACCGGCCATTATCCAGATGATCCAAAACTCCTGTCAGTATGGAGTTTTTGCTCATGAAAATCCTCACACCCTCTTAGATGAGTTCGTGGAGATTTGTGATACGTTTAAGATGAACGAGGTATCGGAGGATGCTATAAAGCTGAGGTTGCTCCTATTCTCCTTGAGGGACAATACAAAAAAGTGGTTGAAATCTTTTCTCACCAGACATTTCATAACTTGGGAGCAATTGGCGGTGGCTTTTCTCAAGAAGTACTTTCCCCCAGTTAAGACCACCAAGCTCCGTCAAGAAATTTATTCCTTTTCACAACCAGAAGGGAAAGCAATCTATGAAGGCTAGGATAAATTTAAGGACTTGTTTCTTAAATGTCCACATCATGGGTTTGAGCTATGGTAGCAAGTAAAGAGCTTCACCAATGATCTAAATTACAACCATAGACAACTTTTGTTAGCATCTAGAGGAGGATCATTAGAGTCAAGGACCCCATAAGAGGTATGGGAGCTTATTGAGGAGATGTCTCAGTCCTATTATCAGTGGTTACCCAACCCACATGATCAACCAAGACTAAGGGCACAGGGCAATCATTCCGTAGATGTTGTCACATCTTTGACAACTCAAATTGAAGTACTGAATAAGAAGTTTGATGTGTTTACCTCAGGCACTTCGAGGCAACAAGTGCTGATTTATGAGAGTTGTGGTGGTGATCACCAAGTGCATAAGTGTAACATGCTGGGTTCTTTTGGTTTAAGCAGCTCAAATGAGGGGCCAGGAGCAAGTTAACTATATTGGCAATATGAAGAAGGGAGGTAACAACCCCTATTCTAACACATATAGTCCTGGGTGGAGAAATCACCCTAATTTTTCATGGAGGAACAATAATGAGCAGATGGTTCCTCTATCCGGATTTCAGCTAAGAGCCCCTACGTAACAATAAGCCCCTCCACCGAAGGAAATCGATGTGGGAGAGATTCTGAAATAATTTATGATAGTTACCGACAAAAGATTGTTAGCATAAGATGCCGTTATTAGGAATACCTAAGCCTCACTATAGAAACTTGAGAGCCAAATGGGTCAAATTGCTAAAATGATGAAAGAGCAGCAGCCAGGTACACTCCCTAGCAATATCAAGTTGAGGTATCAATTTAAGAAGTGGTAGAATGGTGGAGGATGTAGTGGAAGAAAAAGAAGAGAAAGAGGGGAAAGAGGATGAAGAACCTCACCATGTTGAGGTAGAGGTTGAGAAACAAGAAGGAATCAAGCAAGAGGAGCTACCAAAATAACCTACACCAGTCAAGGAGTACAAGCCGAGGATGCAATATCCGATACGACTACAGAAGGATCGCTTGGACGCACAATTTGGTAAGTTTCTTAAACTATTTAAGTAACTTCATATTAACATTCCCTTTGCCGAAGCTCTCGTATAAATGCCCAAGTATGCAAAATATTGGAAAGAGCTTATCTCTAACAAGAGAAAGCTCGAAGAAGTATCCATGGCGCATTTGTCCAAGAAGTCTTTGGAAATAATTCAGAGGAGGATGCCAAAGAAATTATAAGACCCTGGTAGCTTCAATATCCCTTATTTCATTGGCAATCTTCAAGTTAAGAGGGCATTAGTGGACTTAGGGGCTAGTATTAGTGTAATGCCTTATCATGTTTTTAAAAAGCTTGCTATCACGAAACCAAAGCTAACACAAATGACAGTTCAACTAGCGGATAAATCCGTCATTTCCCTTAAGGGGATAGTTGAGGATGTGTTAACCAAGGTTTGGGAATTCATATTCCCGATTTATTTTGTTGTGATGGAAATGGATGATGACACTGATGTCTCTTTAATTCTAGAAAGCCCATTCCCAAATATTGCCTATACCATTATCTATGTCCATGAAGGTACCCTTACCTTAAAGGGTGGGTGAGGAGAAAGTTATTTTTAATATTGCCCAAGCCATGAAACACCCTTTGGTTTGTGATGATGAGGGCTCATACAAGGATCTATGTGAGCATGAGTCTCTCAATTTTGTTACTAACTTTACTTTCAAGGACCCACTTGAAATGTGTCTTTTGTAGGGATAGGTAGAGAAAGAGGACTTGGAAGCAATGGAGGAGTCAAAGTACTTGAAAGGTAATGGTTACATAGATAGAAATAGAGTATGTGAACCAATCAAGATGCCCCATGAGGTAAAGACAAGACCTTCCATTAGAATTAAAGCTTAAGGCACTCCTAGAACATTTGGAGTATGCCTTCTTGGTGGAGCAAAGACAACTCCCAATCATCCTAAATGCCAGGCTATCTCACGAGCAAAAAGAAAAGTTGGTAGATCTTTTAAAAAACTACAAGGGAGTGATTTACTGGAAAATAGCTGACATCAAAGGAATTAACCCATCCTACTGCACCCATAACCTTATGATGGAGGATGATTACAAGACAGTGGTGAAACCCCAAAGAAGACTAAATCCCAAAGGAGGTAGTCAAGGCAAAAGTGATCAAACCCCTTGATGCCGGAATCATCTATCCCATTTCAGATTGCTCATGGGTGAGTCCAGTACAAGTGGTGCCTAAGAAAGGAGAGATGACAGTTGTTACAAATGAGAAAGATGAGTTGATCCCTCAAAAAATAGTAACCAGGTGGAGAGTTTGTATAGACTATCGGAGGTTGAACGATTCCACCTATAAGGATCACTTCTCACTGCCTTTCATTGAACAAATGTTGGAGCAGTTGGCCAAGCATTCTTTCTACTATTTCCTAAATGGTTTGTTAGGATACTTTCAAATCCCTATCACACCAAAAGACCAACAGAATACCACTTTCACCTGCCCCTATGGCATTTTCACTTATAGGAGAATGCCCTTCAGTCTTTGCAATACACCGGCTACATTTTGACAGTGCATGACGACCATTTTTTATGACTTGATTAAGGATATCTTGGAGGTTTTCATGGATGATTTCTCCATCCATGGAGACAACTTTGAGAGTTGTCTTGCTAGTTTAAAGTTGGTATTAAAAAGGTGCGAAGAAACACATCTTGTACTCAATTTGGAGAAATGCCACTTCATGGTGGAAGAAGGGATAGTTCTAGGGCACAAGATTTTGAAAAATGGCACCAAGGTGGATAGGGACAAGGTGGCCACTATTGAGAAGCTTCCCCCTCCTTCAAATGTTAAGAACATAAGGAGCTTTCTTGGGAATGCAGACTTCTATAGAAGATTTATCAAAGACTTTTCCAAGATTGTCCGACCTCTCACTAGGCTTCTGGAGAAATATGTGGAGTTTGTGTTTGACAAGGATTGCTTGGTTTCCTTTGAGATGTTGAAGGAAAAACTTATCCATGCTCCTATCATGGTAGCTCCAGATTGGGAGTTTCCATTCGAATTGATGTTTAAAGCAAGTGACTATGCAGTGGAAGGAGCTATTTTAAGGCAATAGAGAGATAAGTATTTTCAACTAATTTATTATGCTAGCAAGTCTCTTAATTATGTACAAGTCAATTATACCATCACTGAGAAAGAACTTTTAGCGGTCGTGGTCGCCTTTGACAAATTCAGCCCTTATCTCATTTTTTCAAAGGTAGTAGTTTACATGGACCATTCAGCTTTACAATATCTTTTTGCCAAAAATGATGCAAAGTTGAGAATTATTCGATGGGTGTTGCTACTCTAAGAGTTTGATTTGGAGATTTAGGATAAAAGAGAGGCTGAAAATTTGGTGGCAGACCACCTATCAAGTTTGGAAAACCCGGAGCTTGAAAAGCTAGAGGATAAGGAGATTCAAGACACTTTCCTGAATGAAAAACTCTTTGTAAAGGTCCATGACAACTTTTCAGATGAGCAACTCCTTGAAATGGTAAGTCAGGTATATGAATCTACTCATTTCTCTACTACTCTTTTGTTTGCCGACTTGGCAAATTATCTTGTTGCACGGAAACTCCCAAAAGGTCTAACTTTTCAACAAAATAAAAATTTCTTTTCGGACCTAAAATATTACTTTTGGGATGACCCTTTCTTGTTTAGACTGTGCGGTGATTAGTTGGTCCAGCAGTGTGCAGCTTGGCTAGAAACTATGCAAATATTAGATCAAAGCCATGGGGATGTGCCCGAAGGACATTTTGGTCCAAATCAGACCACTCATAAGGTGTTGGCTGTCGAATTTTATTGGCCCAACATCTTTAAGGACATCTATGATTGGGTAAGAAAGTGTGATGCATGCCAAAGGTTAGGTAATATTTCTTTTCGTGATGAAGTGCCCCAAACCAGTATTCTTGAATGTGAAGTTTTTTATGTTTGGGGCATTGACTTCATGGGACCCTTTCCTAGTTTTTTGGTAATAAATACATTATTGTGGCTGTGGATTATGTGTCAAAATGGGTAGAGGCATAAGCTCTACCCATAAATGATGCTAGGGTGGTTGTTAAGTTTCTGAAAAAGTTTTTTTATCACTTTGGTATGCCTAAGGCAATCATTAGTGATAGAGGCACACACTTTTGTAATACATAATTGGATAAGGTTTTAAAGAAATGTGGTGTCTTTCAAAAACTTGCAACCCCCTATCACCCACAGACAAGAGAGTAGGTTGAGAATTCCAATCGAGAGATCAAAAGTATCCTCGAAAAGTCTGTAGAGCGCAATAGGAAAAGTGGGCTGAGAAATTAGAAGGATCTTTATGGGCTTATTGAATCACTTATAGAACCCCGATTAGAACAATTCCCTTTAGACTTGTCTATGGAAAGGCTTTTCATCTTCCTATAGAGCTTGAGCATTAAGCCTATTGGGCCATAAAACATATTAACTTTGATTTACAAACTGCAAGTGATAAAAGGAGATTGCAGATCGATGGGCTTCACGAATTGCGACTTCAAGCTTATGACAATTCAAGAGCATACAAGGAAAGGACCAAAAGGTGGCATAATTCAATAATTAAGCAAAGGAGCAAGTTCAAGATTGGTGATAAGGTATTACTTTTTAACTCACACTTGGGTTATTCCTAGGAAAGTTA
>CAOJBK010546394.1:0-10684 GCA_948294925.1 Codiaeum variegatum | reverse complement strand
TTATATATATATATATATATATATATATATATATATATATATATATATATATATTACTTGGAGTATCAACCAAGCAATTAATTTAGAATAGAAAATTTTAAATTTGTTAGACAATATTAGGCGGCTATAAATAGAAAAACTATGTTTTAAAGAGAGTATGAAACATTTTTACGGTGTGTCTAACAGTTAAGGTTTACTTTTTTAAACATTTTCTAACTTGGATTAAAAGTTTTTTCTTCTAATTTATGTGAGAGTAGTTCATAAAATAAATTGTGAGGCTTACAATTTAATTTTACTATAATTCTTCTCAAATACTTAAGAAAAATAGATCTTTCATAAATGTAAATAAATTTGTGTTGAACCACGTAAATCTTAGTGTTATTATTTTTATTAGCTTAGTTCATTTTTTTTCTCTATGTAGACCTTTAATTTTATTATTTTTTACTCAACAAATTCTATCACTTCCACCTTGGTTATTAGTCCTAGTGTAGGAACAATCTTGCCACTCTAACTCAACCAAATCACATTTCTACAACCACTATTTCAAATCACCACAAAGCCCCCACATCCATCATATTAACCCCTAACATGTCAGCATCAAACAAAGGGCAATTGAAGTCCCTTTGCATCACTATTCCTACTAAGTCAATTAGTTGATTCCATAACTCCCTTATATCATGTTTAAAATTTGCTACATATATCACATACCACCAAACTGCTGATGGTCTAGAATCACCTTATAGTGAATGACATAAGGCAAGCACTGTAACATATTCACTGAAACCCTACAGGGGTCATAACAGACCCAAATTCTCACTAAATCACAGTAAGAGCTATTACTTATTAAGACTTAGGTTCTAAGGCCTAAACACTTCCATACCAGATCCTCTGTATCACCCCTTACCTTCACCTTCACTAGGGCAAGTAGACAAAGATTCAAAGACTTGATAGTCCTTTCAACTTCTGCTTGTTTGATGGGGTCATTGAGACCCCTAATATTTCAAGTCATCATCATTTTCCCCTATTAGGAGGAACATCCACCCTTCCCCTCCTACTATCCCCAATGTCCCTTACACCACCTTGAGACTTACTAGAACTAACACCGTCAGTCCTATTTTTACCTACTGAACCAAAATGCACAATTATTGCATCAGTATGCTTTCTAGACCGAGAAAAAGTAGCAAGTTCCTTCCCGTTAAGAGACCTAGAAACTTGTATGGTTTGAGAATTCAAAGCAGAACTCCCATCAGAGACCTTAGTAGGTTGTGATCTCACAGTCAACTACTGGTAGAAAAACTATTTTTGAACACTCAGATTTCCAATGCCCATATTGCTTACACAGAGCATAGAATTTTCTCCATTCATAAACAATAGGTTGGCAAAACTGTTTTCCGTATTAATCCTCTAGAATCACCTCAGTAAGAAGTTCATTCTCAAGGTTAACTTCAACCAAAACTCTGGCATAAGCTAACCTTGTCTATACTAAGGTACACTGATTTGGAAAAAGAGGCTTTCCACAGAGATTAGCCAATTCACTAAGTAGATTTGGCTTCTAGAATTCCATGGAAGCTTGGGAAACTAGACTTGAATAGGCACCTTAGTAACCTTAATAACCTCCAAGTGCTGCCTAGGCTCCCATTCCTAAAGCACCAAGGGGTGCTTATTAAAAGTAAATAGGTCATCTTGTAAGGTAGTCAATTTAGATTCAACATAATTGAACTTAAGGGAAAAAAGATTGCCCTCAATCAACACAACATCCAGGAAACCATTTTTCCCCATCGATTCAAAGAAAAATTCCTGACTTTGAAAATTTTAGGGTTTATTCCCAGTATAGAACCAATTAAGACATTTTTCCATTTCAATTCTTTATCCATAACCTCATGAGAGTCAAAACATACAACCATAGCTCCATTAAAAACCACAGGTGGTACAAAGCTGAGTTCACAACTTTTAGCCCTAACTCTGTTACCAGTAAAAAGTGAAGTTGTTCGCTACAAAGTATATTGTCCAATAACGACCGCGAGTATACGGGCTATTGTAGTATAAAGGGAGCAACCAATGTCGTATCTTTCACGGAACTGCTATTAGTTATAGGAAAGGCAATGGATCAGGGTTTGGGACTGATATTGAAAATCCATCCCTGTCCTATAGACAACCAAGGCAAAGGCGGAATGGGGAAGATCGGGTTCCGGGTGGCAGCGGATTGGAAGCGGGGATCCCCATTTTTTTTTAATTTTATCAATATAAATTTTTCATAATTTTTATAATTTAAATAAAATATTATATATATTCATGTTAAATTTTATATATTATTGACAAATATTTAAATAATAAAATTAAACATTTAACAATATATATATATATATATATATATATATATATATATTAATTTTATAAAATTGGCACGGGTCGGGTTGAGGTGAGACGGAGATACTCAAACCTATCCCCACCCCATGATCATAGACGGGGTGGGGATTCCCCATCGTGTTCGAGATAAGGACGGATTTTCCCATAGGGTCAGACGGGTTTTGTCATCCCTAATTAGTTATCTATTTTTTCGAGTTTATGTAATTAAAGTAAAATAGAATTTATTTCGGGAATAAAAAAATAAAAATTAAACTTGAAACAGGAAATTAAATGCTAAGGGTAATGTAATAGATAAAAAAAACGTCTAGAGATTTGTAATCGATAAGTCAATCATCTTTGATCTTTGAAATTAGGTCAATTAATTATGCCTCAATGATTCAATTCCTAATAAACTCATTCATTATAACTTATCATATTAGTCATTGAATTCATAGAAATAATTTAGAAAAAAACATAAATCAAATTTAATCTTAAAACCTATATCTCTAATTCGTTTTAGAATTCTAATTGAATGTGTTTGGGATTTAGATTTCAACTCTCGTTCTATCAGTCAAACCCTTAATCAAACAAATTAGTGAACAATAAATTATTATTAATCAATTCAATTAAGTAAATAATAGGCATAATCAAAAGACCCAACAACAATTCTCATATCATGACTTACTTCATATAAATCCCTAGACTAAGGAAATTTAGCTCATAATGGAAAAATCAATCATCAAAATATCATTAATAATAAAATAAGTCATATTTGATCTCTTAATATAAAAATCCAATTGAATAATCAATAATAAAGATGAGAAATAAACTATAGAGAATTCAAGCAGAAAATTCTTCAATCTCTTAAAGATTGAAGCAAAAATACTCTTGAACAAACTAAATCTATGAAAGAAAACCTAAATCTAAATAAATCTAATGGAAAAATTGAAGAGACTTAGTCCAAACCCTTAAAAAGGCAAATATCTAGTTCTCTAACCTCTTTTCAGTTATGAAATACCCAAAAATAGAACAAAATAATGTTATTTATATTGTTAGAATCGACTGGTTTGCACCAGCTAAATAGACATGCATGGCCTAACTTGATCTAAACATCCCAATGCATTTTTTGTTTACTCGTGCATAAAGTGAAAATAGGCATAGTGAGATGCACGGGTAAAAAGTCATTTTGCTCCACCTCGTGCATGTTAATTTAGGTCCATGCAAAAAAGAAAGTTCATGGCAGTAGGATCTAGGGCCTTTTAACCATTTTGCATGACCAAATCCTACTTTGGCATGGCCTGTGTAAAGAATACTCACCTAAGGCAATATACTTACCCCCTTTTGCCTATGATAAACCAAATTTCATCCTTTAAAACCTGCACTCACACACAAAACATACCAAGTGCAATTTCTCTTAACCAAAAATTATAAAAACTCAAAAATCAAAGAAAATTAAACATAAAACAATCTAAACAGTGGATTATCTCCCATCGAGTACTTTTTTAACAGCGTCTTAGCTAGACATTGCAGAAGAACACAAGGATCATCAAGAAAAATGCTCTCAATTCCCTTAAATTCTTCCATCCTCTCAAAATATTGCTTAATTCTATGCCTATTTAATTTCAATTTCTCATTGGTCTTAGAGTTAAACAATTCAACTGCTCCCAAAGGAAAGACATGAGTCACAATGAAAGGACCACTCCATCGTGATTTAAGTTTATCCAGAAATAAATGCACCCGGGAGTTAAAAAGCATGACTTTTATACCTAGTTCGAAATACTTTTGAACAAGCTTCCTTGCATGAATGATCATGGTCTCTTCTTTGTAAATATTTGAATGCTCATAAGCCTCATTCTGAAGCTCATCCAATTCAGAAATTTGAAACATCCTTTTCTCTTTAGCTTTGTCTATGTCTAAGTTTAGAACCTTGATTGCTTAATAAGCCTTGTGCTCCAATTTAACCAGTAAATGACAAGCTGTAAGGCCATCTCCGAGCGGCCTGCGGGATCTTCAAGCTCGCCTCCGAGCTAGCATCTCGAAGGAAACCGACCACGAGGGGAGGTGGCAGATTGCACATGGCATCGCAGATTGTGGTCGGGTCCCACATTTCTGCATCCATATGTGTTTGTTGGTGTGCACGTGGTGTGTAAATTGTACAAAGTCACCACCTAATCTTTAAGAAAAGTAGTTTTTCTATGGTGATTAAGAAACCATTTTTAGTTAACTCCATTTTTAGAAAAAGAATATTTTTCACCCAATTGAAAAGGCTATTCCTTTTGAACTAAAGGAGGTTCGAGGATTCGTGATCTGATAAAACAATTTTTATTAAAAATAATTTTACCATTGTTACATAACAACTTTTGGCTTAAAAAAGTATGATTTCGGTTTAAAACAATTTTCGTGTATGCTTGAATAGGTATTATAATACATGAACAATTAAATATGACAAAATAGTGCATGAACAGGCTATAATGCAGATGATAATCACATAAAGCAGTAAAGATAAGAATTTGCCAGGGGTGTCCTTCCTATAGCCCATTTCAAGCTCTAAGGAAGGTACAACACCCCAAAAGAAGCAATAAAATTACAAACACAAAATAATTGAAATTAGGAGATCTCCCCTCCAATCTTATAATCTGGGAGAAGAACACATTCCCCAAATACAGATCCAAAATCTAATAGCAATAATAAGGAAAGTAAAGCAATACAAATAATAATAATAATGAAAATAAAATAAAATTGGAGTTTTGGAGTTGAAGCAGTGAAAGCGTATCCCTTTGAATGGGAATCAAATTCCATACCATTCTCCCTTCTCACGAAAGGTAGGGTTGTTCTGATAATAGTGGGTAGTTTGGACGTTCAGTAACTAACCAATTTAATTTATAAACTACTAACCAAATAGGCTATTAATCATTTCAGGTTTTGATTAATAAAAATGATTTTGAAATATGTGAATGAATTACCTGAGTTCATTTAAGAGTTTAATTGGATTCACTTTATGAAAAATAGGTTTCCATCAAAACATGCCTTAAATCATATTAAAGGGTTTAAAATTGAATTCTGATAAAATATGTATTAATTCAGCTCTAAAGGGCTTAAAATAGTTAATTGAGAGAAAGAAGCATAGTGTACTAATTTTACCTTTTTTTGAGGCTTTGGGATTGGTGGATTTGAGGTTTTGATGAAACCTGAGTAGGTCTACGTTGTGTTCGAAGAGCACTAGAGGTTGTTTATCTGAATTGAACTGGAAATGATTGAACTATTGAACTGGTAGGCACCGTTGCAATTTTGAAAGTTTGGATTAATTGTGGAAGGATTGTAGTGTTTGGGAAGTGTTTCTGAGGATTTGGAGGTTAAATGGTATATATAAAAGTCTAAAAATCGGACTGAAAGTTAGAACCCGAAATTGTTCTAAAAAGCCTGTATTTATTGGAAATTATGCCAGAAACCCTAGGGATAAGACACGTGCGTGAGCGGGGAAACACTCGTGTGATCCGTGAAATGCACGCAGTAGAGGGGATACACACGTGTGAAGGGCTTCACACACACGCAAGCTGCTTAACCATGCATGTGCTTGTTTACGCATGCACAGCTAAGGAAACGCATGCAGGGCTTATCAATTTGGGCATGGGTTCACTGGCCCTGTTTTCTGGGTTCGGTTTGATCCGATTCAATTTTATTTTTTAGATTTTTTGAGTCCGTTTAAAGTCCAAATTAAGCTCGATCAGATCCGTTAGTTTCATATTTACGGCCAAATTTAATGGTGCCAAAATTAAAGTTCACATTTGCCCCCCTTAGCTGCCGTGTTTGTGGAAACGTGACTGCTAAGTGTGAATGCATTTAATGCAGTAATTGAGGATTTGCCTATAAAAGGGCTTGAAGCTTTCATTTTCACTTACCACTTCACTTTTGCTTTCAAATATTCTCCTTTTACCTTTCTATCTTTCTAGTTTATAGAGAAGCTTTGGATGATACCGGCTCATATTTTCGAGGAGGAGGAAGACTTGTCTGCACGGTTGAGTGCATCTTTGAAAGGGGAAGCAATTTCGGCTTTTATTGCCCCTCCAATCGACGAGATTATCAATAATCTGTAGATCGGTTTTATTGTAGAGGAATTGCTCGATGAGATACCTAAATCATTTGCAGGTCCATTTGATTCTGTAGTAGTTCCACTCTAGAATGGGATACTACTGACCATTTGTTGATGGATAGAGAGGAGCCGCTTACGCCCACCAACCCGAATTTGTTGGATGACCACCAGGTAGATGCGAATTGGTTTGGATTGTCGACGGTATGTATTTTATCTATTTATTTTTTTGTGTCATTTTTTTTCATTCGTACTTTATTTTTATGCCAAAAACAAAATAGAGTTAGTAAAAAAAATAGGAATTGAGAATAATTGGTTTGAATGTGTACCTGTAGGAGGGAAATTTTAGCCAGATTGGTGGTAGATCTCGCTTAGGTGATGTGATAGCCTTCTTAGGTGCTCATGAGCCTATTACTGAGTGCATAGCTCCAGCCAACCTGATGGGATGGCTGAGTCTATATATTGGGCATTCCTCTAATAGAAACCTGATGTACACCCTTGGTCAGAGGCAGTGATTAACCACAAACACTTTTCTTTTTCCTATGAGAGAGATGATGATGACTCCCTTCGAGTGGTCATGTCTAACCAATATGCACTTCGGGTGCCGACCTGTTGCCTTTGATGCCCACCTGCATCAGCCCCACATGCTGGGTAACTTACTAAGGGAGCAGTTGGCATGCAATATCCATGGGCAGATTACGAGGACTTAGTTTCTCCATTTGCTATCTCGGATAAACATGGAGGACTATACTGCAGACCAATATGCCAGGGTTTGCTTACTGAACATCCTGTCGGCCATATTTTTTTAAAATAATTCTAGCTAGTTTGATCTAAGGATTTTATCTTCACTAGAGGACTTAAGAGAGCTAGGAGAGTTTGACTGGCCTGGAGTTGCTCCGGCCACAGCATATAAAGTGATAAGCCTGTTGTCTGAGGTTATTCAGGAAGCTATTTTGGCAATTGGCATAGTGTGGGAGGTTGAAAGTAGTGTCAGGAGTCCAAGAGGGGGGCGAATTGGACTTTTTAGAATTTTCCAAACTCCTAATTTATTTATCAATTTTCACTCAGGTGTCTGATATCAATAATGAATAAAATCTTTATTGTCCAAAATTAGGTAACTCTTATTACCCACAAAAGTCCAATGGCTTCAATCAGTTGCCTGATGCAAACTACCCTGATATCTATATAAGCATTAGGCACTTAACAGATATATCAGTCGTAAGCTAGTCACTAGATTAGAAGCCTAATCATTAAGTCGCCTTTTAGTCGTCTGATATATTTTACTTGAATTTGTGGTGAGAGATGTATATAATGTGCAGATGAGGAGGACTTTTGAAAAACCTTTCTTAGCCTAAGTATTAGGTGCCTAAGTTTGGCAACTGGGGGTGGATAAGCAGAAAACTAGATGACTGATAAATGCATAAGTAAAAATAGAGAAGTAAACATAGGGATTTATATTGGTTTGACACTAACGCCTACGTCTAGTCCTCAAGGATCACACTTTGAGATTTTCACTATAACTACTCTATTTCATTTGGGAAGAGTAAGCCCATTTACAGCAATCTAAATTCCTTAGATGCCTATCCCAGAAGAGTTATCTCCACTCTTTTGTAACCCTCAGAATTTAATTAGGCTTCTGATAAATCTCTCATCTACTTTCAGGTGTAGATGAACCTCTCATAGACCTTGACTAGGCAGCTGTGACACCCCTAATACAACCATCAAGCTTATCAGGTGCCTGATAGACCTCACAAAATTTCAACTGGCGGCTGTGACACCCCTAATACAACCTTTCAAGCTTACACAGGTGCTTGAGGACTTTTACAGGATTTTTCATTAAAAATTAAACAAAGATAAAATTTTATTACAAATTCCTATATGGATCAAGATTTGAATGCTCAAAGGAATTTGTTGTAGAAAAGAATTTTAATGTAATCTCAAGATTAAAAATATGACTATTTAAAAATCACTTGAGATATTTGAAATGATAAAAAAATTATTTTCTATTAAATGCTTGGGGGAATTTAGATGGAAAGAAATAAAAATTATCTCAAGAAAAATATATTTGAAAAATAAAAGCTTACTTGAGATATAGAGTTAAAATCAATTCTTCTCCATCAATGCATGAGAAATTTTGAAGGAAAAATATAATCTTAAGAAAATAGATGAGAAACCTAAGCTTCAAAAATAAAAGCATACTTGAGATTTTTTTTTTGAGTAAAAATATATTCCTCCTCTTCAAATTCATCATTTTCAAATGGATGAGATAAGAAAGTATTTATAGAGCTTTGGAAATATAGTTGTTAGAGACCTGATTAGAAAAATTCATTTAAAAATATGTTAACAACTCTATTTTAGAAACCTGAGTCCAACAGCTCTATTTTTTTAGGAATCTGTGCTCAACAGCTCTTTAATTAGCCAACTAACACAGGCTAACACATGCATCAGTGAGCTGTCTTATCTTGTCTTTGTAAAAAGCTGACAGCTAAAAACTTTTTCTCTTATCTCTAGAAAATATGACCATTGGTCACATGAGGTTTAGGTGAGTGTGTGAAAATAATTTTTCAGTTAGAAAGCAAATAAAATATGTTCATTTAGAGGACTAATGCTTTTTTTAAATCATCAGGTGCCTAACCTAGTTAGGTGACTGAACCAATCAGTTGACTGAACCAGTCAGGTCACTAACTCGGGTAGTGAATGAAAATATTTTAAGAAATAAATTATCCATTTAAGGTGCTAAAATATTTTCATGCAAAGTCAGATGTTGATCCATTTAATAAGAATATTAGACATCTAATATAGGTAGCTGAGATCTTAACCTTTAGAAGACTGGAGTATCCAGACGGCTGACTTGAATATTTATCTTAATTGATCTAAACCTTCAGTTGTTTAGCATGTCCTGAATTTATCTTGAATTCTTGTCTTTGTAGATCTAAGCCTTTAGATGTTTGAATCTTCTGATGTTTTAAGTCTCCAGATTTCTTATTCGTTAGGTGCTTGAACCTCTAGCTGTCTGACCCTTCAGATGCTTGAGCCTTTAGATGTTTGAGTCTTTAGGTGCCTGAGCCTCTAGCTGTCTGACCCTTCAAATTCTCTAGCCTCTACATGTCTGAGTCTTTAGGTTCATAAGCTTCTAGCTATCTGACCCTTTAGATGCTTGAGCCTTTAGATGTTTGTGTCTTTAGGGACATAAGCCTCTAGCTATCTAACTCTTCAGATGCTCGGGCCTTCAGATTCTTTGAGACATCTTGAGTTCTTATCTTGATTATTTTTGGATTAATGAACTAAGGTGTTATTGATATGACATTAAAAGCTCAGTAACACTTAGTCATCTGATGATGTAATTTTCCTTCTACGGATGATTGGCTTAATCTTGCACTTTAAACATTAGGTGAAAATATACACACTCATATTAAATTATTTTTTTTATCATTAAAATCAAATTGCTAAACCATGAGGCTAACAATCTCCCCCTTTTTGAGGATGACAAAACCCAACAAGTGTAAACCACATTTGGCAAGGAAATTCAACATTGAATAAAATATGAATAAGATTTAAGTGAATTCCTGCAATATTAGATCCAGGTAGGTAAATGGAAATCTAATGCTATTAGTCATCTAATGTCTTTAGGTGACTAATGAGCTCCCTCTGAATCAGTGACCTAAGGAAAACTTGGTAGCTAAAATCATTAGAACATATATAGAAAGAATTTTAGCAATCATATATGAATAGCTACTTAAAAGATAAAAGTTTTCCTGAATAAGGTTGTTCGATAATTTAAAGCATGTAGCTCCCCCTGAACTCATGCAACAGATGCCTAAAACCAAATACAATAAGGTGATATAACATTTAACTCCACATTTTCTCCCCCTTTTTGTCAGTAGCAAAAAGAGAGATACTTATCAAGCAAAAATCAGGCAATAACCTCATTGGTCAATATCCACAGTTAATAAAGAGAGTTGAAGTATTGAAAGTTTGAATAGTTTGAGAGATGTTGATAAGAATTTAGGTGACTGAGAGAATTAGGCCACTGAAGCTCTTTCCAATCTATAATCAATACTTTGTATTCCTTATAGCTTCAATAATATGTGATCTTTTCAATCTCAATCTCATTTTATATTCCAAAGAGCTAACAATACTATTTCCTTTAGTCTTCAACAATGCTCTTGGATATAGGCCTCCCATATTTTATTATTTCAATTATCTTACTAGTTCTCCCTAAATTTCTTTCAAGTGATTTTCTTAATATCA
>CAOJBK010546206.1:0-19115 GCA_948294925.1 Codiaeum variegatum | reverse complement strand
ACACAACGTCTGGCACCTCTGACTGTTTGCTATTCTGTGCAGGTCCATCCAAACTCAACCAGGGTTATTCCATCTCAGCGTGACCAAAACCAGCACGCATCACAAAGGAAGTGATGAAATTGGGAGATAAGCTATTTGAGTTAATTGTGATTGTGTTGGACTGCAATTCGATTATTTTGATGTTATTAATGCGAAATTCAAATTGGAAATGTTTTCTTAAGGAAAATAATGGAAAGATGCATATTTTAAGTATTTCTAATAATAAAATTAAATCATCATTATATTCAATAAATAATGAGTACAATCTTTGTGGTAAAATTGCATCTGTTGTTCTTGAACTAAGCGGCTTGTTACATTATATGTCTCTAATTTTCAAGTACATAAACATTGATTTCATTTCATCAGTTGTTCTTACGGTCAAACTCTGCTTACTAACAATGTGCTGACTAATCATGCCATGTGAAGGTTGATGTGTCAAAATTTGTTTTTCAAAAATATGTTAAACTTTAAATTCTTCTTCTCTCTCTTTCTTCTTCCTTGCCATTGTCAATTAATTATTGGAACACTTCAATAAAAAAAATTCTGACTTCCGAAAAAGAATTGCGGAAACACAAATAAGAGAATAGAAAATTAGCAACTTGAAAATTAAAAAGAAAAAATTATTGAAACACCCAATCCAACATTGAAATACTAAACCCACTTATATTGCAGGATTAATCTCAAATCCCATATTATAGAAAAACAATCTCAATTTTTTTCCATCTTTAGGATTCTCTTTATTTATTTAGAAATTGGATCAATATACTCAAATCCAACGTTGAAAAAGAAGAAATTATTGTGAAATTGAGAAACTCAACCACTCCCTAATCCATATTCAATAGCCTTCCAAATCAAGACAAAAAAAAAAGAAGAAGAGAAAGGTAAGGAAATAGAGAGAAATTTTATTTTATGAATTTTGTTTAGTGGTTTGGGATTTTAGAATGAAGGATGTGGATTTTGAGAAGGAGAAGAAAAAGAAAAGAGAGAGAGAGAGAGAGATATGTATGGAGAGGTCTACCCTTTTTTATATGGACAGCAAATTGATACCAGCGTTGGGCTGGGCTGACAATGATGGTTGATGTCGATGAAGAGAGAGAAAGGGATAAGTGGAAGAAAGAGATAAGGAATAAATAAATTTAATATGTATTTTCTCTAAAGAATTCATTTGATGTTTTATAAAATAAAAATTTTTCATATCATTGTTTATGTGTGTGTCATGTCAACACTCTGTTAATAATTTTGATGAAATTTGATGGTAAGGACAATGGATGAGATGAAATGAAGTTTGTGTATTATCTTATAACAAGTCAAAATTTAGGGATAACAATATAACAAGTCCCTTAGTTCAGAGACAACAAATGCAATTTACCCTATAACACTATGATTGCTTTAATCTTTGGTCAAGGTTTACACAATGAGCAAAGATAGTTATAAAAGCCCAGCTTTATACTTGGTGAGAGTTCTCTAATGTCCAAGTCAGTTCTCTAGAGTTTTTTTTTAGACCTTTTAGACCTTTTTGAAGCTGTTGGAGATGAAAATTAGGCTTTTTAGTGAAAGTAGAATTTTTCAGGTTATACCTTGAAATCTATATCTTGATTCCCTTTATATAATGTTGGATGGAATCTCCATATGGGTAGGTGTCAAACTCAATTGTCCTAAGTGGTTTCCATTGAGTTAGGAAGGATGTGGTCCCCTAGAATAGTGGAGGTTCGTGTCTTAAGGTATTATAAGAATATTCTATGGTACTATGATAACATGTATAATTATTGGAGTAATGACTCAATCTTTAGGCAACTTAGGTAGTTGCCTATGGCCCCAACCTTATAAAAGATCCCATATATGTGTGTGTGTGTGTGTGTGTGTGTGTTACATAATTTGATTTTATTTATTGAGTAATTAATGAAAGTTTTTAATATTATTTTATGAGAATGAAAACTTTTGTGTATACTTGAAAAAATATGCAATAGAATAATTTTATTGAAAAAAGGAGGTTGAATCATTTCCAATTTCTCATTATTCTCATAATTCAAGTAGTGTTTTTTTTTTCAAAAAAATAATATTATATTCATAATTTTTTTGATAAATTAGTTCAATATTACCAAAAGTAATATAAAATATGTAAGTTTGAGTGAAAACCTATTTTGATAAATTACCTAAAGACCTCTAGTTGGATTAACTATTTTGATAAATTACCTAAAGACCTCAAGTTGGATTAAGTCGACCCTGATTGGACTTTAAGTAGACCTTATTGGAGAGGCAAACTTTAAGCCAAAGTACTTGACTTCGCTTCGCTTTGCTCTTCGATATGTTGGTTCGGACCTTTCCTCATAGTGGGCTTTAGTCTTCTAAGCCTTTGGGTTCTGTCCCTTTCCCATTCCATTCCATGTTCGAGGTGCCTATTTCTAACCTTTATTAGAGGCCCCATTTGATACACCAAAAGCGAAGGTCCCATGTTTGAACTCTTCGTTGGAGCAAACATTATGCATGGGCATAAGATATAAGCACTTAGAAGGATCCAACCATGTGGTCTTCGAATTCTAGGCATTTGATCTTTTAAGATTATTCTTTAATTATCTTGAACCTCTTTTTTTTTTATTCAAGATGATCTTAATTTCTCTATGTTGAGTTCTTTTTATTAGCAAAGCTAATCTAGGTGCCTACAATCTCATTTGCAGTAGCTTCCTTTGAATATCCTTTCATCCGTAGGTCTTGTTACCATCGTTATGATTCCTTTTGTCCCGAGCTACTCCTAATTTAAAGACAATCACTAAGCTTGCAATCTCATTTATGGCCCAGTGGTACTCTTCATTTTCCTTTCTGGTTCTTTTCTTGTTATCATTGTTGGAACCATTTGGATCCTACTGGGATCTTCTTTGCTTTACTCTTTTGCTTTTATGAAAATTTTCCTTGGATTCATAATATCATTTACAACCTCATGATGTTCTTCAATTTCTTTAATAACACTTAATTAGGGAAGCTTTTTAAGTTTTATTAGTAATGCCGCTTGTGTTTTAGATCGAGTCTTCGTTATTGTCATTATCCTCTTCGCTATTTTATTTGATGCTTTTGGGGCTGCTTTTTTCTCAATCTCGAGAAGGATTTTAGGCTTGATATATATAAAATAATTTTGAATTAAACTTATTTTTTTATCTTAAACTTCAAACTTTCTCTCTCAAATACTTTTTCTACTACTCATTTGTCCTGTTCCTAATTACTTTCCACTTTTTCTTATCATCATCCCTCTTCCATGGCGCCTAAAACTAAATTTATTGCTTGCAAGGATTGTGTTATAGTTGAAGAATTTTTCCATAGGAGTGTAATTCCTCATAGGAGGTAAGTGAAGCCTAAGAACTATTGCAGCAAGTTGATCAACTTTGAGGAGTTAGCTACTCATCGCAAGCCGTATGAACTTTTATTTCAACAAGGTCACTTTTGAAAGAGAAAAGTTGTTGCAGCTAGTTGTCAAATAGAGACAGAAACTCAAGTACACATGGTGAGAATCATGGTATTCATGCCATAGAAATTGATGGAACCAACACTAATGATCTGCCATTGATTGAGTCCTACATAATCTCCTATTATTTAGATTTATTTTCTATTGATAATAGTGTTGATGTTTCTTATAAGCTAGATGATATAATTTCATCCTTGATTATAAACCTTGATAATGAAATCCTCATTGTGATGCCTAATGATTTAGAAATATTTGATACTATTAAAGAAATGGATGGTTCTAGTATTCCAGGTCTAAACAACTTTATAAGGATTTTGTTTTTCAAAAATATTGATACTTGTTCAGTTGTCAAATTTTTTTTCAGCTTAGGTTATATGATTCTAAATTTTAATTTGAATTTGATGGTGCTAATTCCCAATGTTAAGGAGGCTACAACCATTGGCAAGTTTTGTCCTATTATCTTAGGGAATTTTACTTTCAAAATTGTTACCAAAATATTCGCCAATAGATTGGGCAGAGTTGTAGCTAGAATAATCTTTCCAAATTAATTTGGCTTTATCAAGGGGAGGGTGATCTTAGATTATATTACAAGAGCTTCCAAAGTTATAAACCTTTTTAACTATTATACTCATAATAACATGGTTATGACGGTTGACATTCATGAAACCTTTGACACTCTTAGTTAGGGCTTTATTATTTTGGAATTTTAGACACCGATTTTTCGCATGGGTATTGTCTATATTAAAATCAGTTAGAATTTTAATTACTCTTTTTATAGGAGTTAAAGGCTTCTTTTCTTATTCAAAAGGAGTGCGATAAAGGGATCCTCTTTCTCCCTATTATTTTGTTTGGCAGGAGATTACCTTAGCATTTTAATTTCTAAATTAGTTGAGAATAGTGACCATAGTCTTGCGGGTGATGTAGAGTTATGCCTTTTAATTTTATTTGTATAAATGATGTGCTTTTTTTTCTATCGTGCATCCATGAAAATTTGTGTTTCCTTAAAAATCTTTTTGATGATTATAATGCTCTCTCTAGTCAATTAGTTAAATTGAGAAGTCTAAAATTTACTTTAGATGGCATGTTCTAGTTGATATCATTTCCAAACTAATTTTAGTTATTTCTTTTAAGATTGGGAAAGTTCCTTTTATTTATTTGGGTGTGCCTCTTTTCTATGGTGCTCCAAAACAGACACATCATTAAGAGATGATAGATAAAAATTTTATCTAAGCTGATAACTTAGAAGGGTAATCAACTCTCGATGCCAGGGCGAGTTGTATTGGTAAATTTGGTAATTTAGAGCTTGTTCATTCACTCATTTGTTGTTTATAAGTTACATCATAGCCTTCTTTCAAAATTGGAAAATAAGATAAGAAAATTCATTTGGACAAGGGACATTTTAGTGCATAAATTTGTTACTGTAATGGGGAACAACTTTTGCCTTCCTATTGATAAAGATGGTCTTGGACTAATAAAGCTTTCTAATATTAATCGAGTTATGATTTTCGATTTGGTAGGGGGTATTTTTGCTAAGGATTATCACATCTTTGAGTTCTTGTGCAAACATTTCTTGCATCATAGGGAAGAATCAAAAGCATCTCTTATTGGTTCCTTAATTCTAGTATCTATTAAAGATGTGCTCATTGACATTGATAGCAACTCTTGGTGGGTTGTGTCACCTTTTTCGAATGCTAATTTTTGAAACTCCAACTGGTTGGGTTATCAAATTTGAAATGTTTTGTGGCTCCCTTTGCACACTAAAAAATGTTTAAATTATGAGTTAGGGATGTGCTTATAGATGGGAAAAGGTCTATGCTCTCTCAGTTTCACCGTATGTTGCCTAATGTAGCTCATGACATTTTGAATTGCTTTCTTAATAATCATAATGATTTTCTTATTTGGCTTAGCAATAGAACATGTAATTTTTCAACAAAGAAGGTTAAGTTTTGATGTATAGCGTTGTTCCTTTGTGCAAGAGGCTTTAGACTCATGTTTTACCTCTTATAAGATCACTTATGTGTTGGATAATTTTCCAAGGGAAATTACCAACATATGATGTCTTAACTAAAACAGGCATGATGATTTCAAGCTTTGTCTATGTAGTAGGGAATCAATTAATCATTTGTTCGCTGAATGCATCATTTCACAAGCCATTTAGATAGCCTTAGGCTTGAGGTTCAGATTGAACTTGAATAGGGATTGTCCCCTTAAAATTTTTAGTAAATATGCTTTTTATTAACTATGGTTTGTAGGTTAAGGTTTTCTCCATGTTGTGATTTGCTTGATGTTCTGAATTACCTAGCATATCCGCTCTAGCTACCTTTGAGAATCAATCTCCATCTATTTTTAAAGCTCTGTATATGTTGTGGAGATGCATTAAAGAGATAGACTATGTTTGAGTGGGCAACATCGAGAATTATGTGTTTGAATTGATGACCTTGTAAGTGTTTAGGTCTTTAGTATTCCAACAGTTGCACCATGTATTATTGAAGTAATCTGGCATATCCCTCATTTGGCTGGTTGAAGATCAACTAGACGGTTGTGCTTTGGTAGTTCCTGGCCAAGCACAACTGGAAGTGTGATACTTGATCGCAGAGGTTGGGTTCAATCTTTTCTTTTTCTATTTATCTTAGCCAATTTTTATATTTGAAGTGGAGTTAATGACTATTATCCTTGCTCTTGACAAAGATTGTGAAAATCAATGGACTAAGGTGTGGATTGAGGTTGATACAACGAAGTAATAAACTGCATTAACAAAAAAAAAAAGGCATATGTCCATTGGCAATGGAAGTCTTGTTAGTTGGCTTGCCTGAATTTTATTTCTTCTATTTC
Organism: Codiaeum variegatum; assembly: GCA_948294925.1. Classification (NCBI taxonomy): domain Eukaryota; kingdom Viridiplantae; phylum Streptophyta; class Magnoliopsida; order Malpighiales; family Euphorbiaceae; genus Codiaeum; species Codiaeum variegatum. Next base: position 12,790 of record CAOJBK010546206.1, on the reverse strand, counting down.
TTTTATTGTATTTCATATCTCTATAGAAGGGAATAGTGTAGCGGATGCCTTAGCATTTCATGCAGCTCATTCTAACTTGAGCTAATGGCAATCCTATTCTCCTTCTTTTTGTAGTCATTTTATTGATTAGGACTTTTTGAGTATGTCCAATTATCATTTTGTACTATATTTATAGATGTACTTTTATTCTTTATTTTATTTTATTTGATAAAGTGGTAGTTTAGTGGTGCATAAAAAATGGTGCTAAGTGGATGTCAAATTTATCTGAGATACTTGGTTGCACAATTTGATTCTACTATCCACCAAATTCATTTTTTAAAAAATGAATTAGTGAAGTAGAAACTCGATTGGAAATATTTATATTTTCTAAAAGTTGAATTGAAATATTTATAAAATAAAAGGATTGATTAGTAAGTTTACAAATCAAAATTCCTGAAGCACATTTTTGCCAATATAAAGATATTAAATTGATGACTTATTTTTTTTTTTTGTGATTTAGAATGCACGGCCGATTCATTAAATATATTTTATGTATTTATAATTTTTATAAATATCAATTATGTTAACACTTAAATTCAATCATAAAAATATTATTTTTTTGTGAATTTTTTGCCATCACAAGTTAATTTGGATAACTTGTGATTTGCTACAATTCAATTAAAAAGAACAAAATTTTGAAAACACAGAATTTAAAGTAAACAATGTTTTTTTATTCTTTATATAAATTATATTAATTAATTAAAATAATTCATAATAAAAGAAGTAAATTTCCAATTACTCAGCAACATTTGTGTGAGATGCATAACCTTAACCCTAAATTGAAACCAACATATAAAAGCTATAGACCTACAACATCATGTTCTTGTGACCTTTTCAAATTATTTTGGGATAATGTTTATTTTTGACCTCAATATTAACTATGTATATCACATTACCCCCAAATGTTTTTGAATGATCAATAAAACCCTTGACGTTACAAAAATGGTGCAGATTAGCACCTTAATGGGACCCATTTTTATGATGTGGCATCAATTTTCGACGAAGTAGCATGCTGATGTGTATTGCTCTCGACATGCCATTTCATGAAAATTGGGTCCCATTAAGGGCATTGTGCTAATTTGCACTATTTTTATAATGTTATGGGCTTTATTGATCCGTTAAAAACGTTTAGGTGTGATGTGGTACACCTAGTAAACGTTAGAGTCAAAATTGAATCTTATCCTAATTATTTTAAAAGGGTTTTTCTCAGATTACTTTATTTTAATGTAAAATAATTTTACTTTGTTATGAAAAAGTGTCTGTTTTTTTTTGCGAAAAAGTTAAAATTTCATTTATATGTAATTTAATTTTTTTTTTCTTAATCCTTTGAAAATTCATAAAAAAAATTTTAATTAAATGAAAATATGATCTATTTTATATAAAATAATATTTTTAAATAAAAATTATATTTATAATGACTACATTTCTCACTAAGATATATGTATGTCCCTAAAAGACCCTAGCGACTATGCTTTCCTTACCGCTCATGGAATTGGAACTCACCCGAGATGGGCAGCCTCTGCCCCAAAGCCAGCTAGTGTAACCGTCTCCCATATGACCTGTTTCTTATGCGATAACAGTTTCTTCTTCTTTCGCCCCTCATGAAACGCAGCTTCTTGACATATCATGCCATCAAGATTAATCAGGTGGCTTACAGGAAAAGACTTGAACTTTGCTAGCATTCTCTCATCAGAAGAATTGTTTTGAACAAAGGCGACCTCCTTAGATTCTTCCTAAACTAAAAGAAGGGTTATCTGCTTTATGAAATCTCAAAATCAAATGGTGTTTAATCTCCTTAGGTCATGGTTTCTATCACATGTTATTGCCTTTTGCTTGTGCTAAGGAGGCTGTTTGGAGCAAAGGCTCTATTACTTTAAAACCAGGTGCACTTCGTCTTACAAATGGATCCCTGGATTTGATTCGTACAAGGGGGAAATTATTTCTACCCAGTTGTGGGTTCGATTCTATAGGTTACCTTAGGAGCTCTGGGATCATGACATATTATGTGACATTGTGAGACAACTTGTAGTATCCATTCGAGTTGATAAGGCAACTATAGACAATGATTTATGGCACTTTTCTCGAGTTCTATTGGATGTTGATTTGGCTCAACCACTTCAGTATTTTTTAATGTTGGATTGGAATGGAATTTTAATTGACATTGATGTGGTTTATGAGAACCTCCCACAGCTGTAAATCCTGTAATGCAATAGGTCATGATGCCTCTAATTTTAAGCAATTGCTTCCTAAAGGAGAGCAGCCCAAACCCTAATTAGATACTTTGAAGGTTATTAGTAAGCATGAGAATAGAAGTCAATCCTAAGGATGATCCTGTGTTCGCAAAGTTTGACATCGCAAGCAAACTTCGGTTTCATTCAGGGATGTCATAACAAGAATCCATAAGGATCTCACTCTAACTTCTAAGCGTGCAAGGGATGTAAGTACTAATATAGTTTCTGGAAATGGATCCATTTTTCTAGAAGGCAAGTCCCCAGCTACTACTCAGAATGTCGCCATTTTGGCTGATGAGCCTCATAACCATGCAATTTTGACTCCCGTTCCTTTACCTTCGACAGTTAAAAACACGGTCGTTCTGGCTCCTGGTTCCTCAGCAAAAATAACACAGAATACTACCATTTTGTCATCTGACCATCCAATTAGTGTATCTCAAAATGTTAATGTTTTTCCCTTTATTGCCCTTATTGCAAGTGCAGGCCATGTTATTGCCCATATCGGGCTCCCCCTAGTTTCTAGTCCTTCTTTTTATGATAATCTGAGATCTTCAACTCAACGTGAATCATAAGAAGTAATCAAGAAATCATGGAATGATATTTTGGAGTCTTAAAAGGAATGGAAATAGGTCACAAATAAGAAGCACAAAAAACCTCGCAAGCGGACAACTCCTACTTTAACTGGAAACAGACCCATTACAAGGGCAGCATCTTCATTTAAATTTCAATGAATTTATTTTTTTTTGAAATTGGAGGGGACCAGGCAACCCCAAAACCTAAAGAAATTTGTTTAATTTTTGTCATTCTCATAATCAATTATTTCTTTGTATTGTAGAACCTATGATTCAATTTTCTGCTATTAATAATGCTTTTTGGAGATCTCTAAATCTCTCATTGGTAACATGGAATGCTACAACTTTACCTTTAATTTGGGTGCTTATTTTGAAAATTTTTAGAGCTTACAATGTTGAATTATTTGCAAGTTCTGATCAACAAGTTGCTTTACGGTTTGTTATGAACAACCATGCTCATTTTCCTACCGTGGTATATATTGCTTGCACTGCTTAACGTTGGCACCAATTATGGGTTGAAATGAATTATCTTTCCTCCTTGATTGATGATGTTTGTAAAGAACTTGGGGACTTCAATGCTTGTTTCAAAGCTTTTGAGAAAATGGGGCGCCCTCCTAGTAATACTTCTTGTCGTGACTTCATTATTTCTATGAATGATTCTCATCTTACTTTCTTAGATACAAAAGGTGCATGGTATACATGGACTAATAATAGATTTGGTTCTAATGGATTTGATATTTAGTTGGACAGAGCCTTTATCAATGATTTATCATTTCAATGTTAGAGATAATTAGAGTGCACTACTCTTAAGCACCATCAATCAGATCACAATCCTCTTCTTTTATCTTGTAAGAACTTTAGTGAGATTTATAGACCATTTTAGTTTCCTTCGATGTAGACCTCCCATGATAGTTTTTTGGCTACCATATCTTCCTTTTTAAAAAAGAATGTGATTGTTGGGCATCCTATGTTCAATTTTATGTGCAATCTTAAGCTACTTCGTAAATTTCTTCGCAATTGGAATTGGGAGGTTTTTGGAAAACTTGATAGTTATATTTTGAAGGCTAAGTAGGATCTCTTGCAAGTCCAGAATGACATTAAGGAACAAGGCTTCTCAGAAGAATTACATAGAAGGGAGATGGAATTTAACAATTCTCTTGCATCTTTCTTTCTTGGCATGAGACTCTTCTCAAAGAAAAGAGTCATATTAGGTGGCTTTTAGATGGGGATAGTAATACTAAATTTTTCCACTCCCTTTTACTGAATAGTCCTCAATTGATTCTCTTATGACTAATAGTGAGATCACTAACAAAGCCAATGTACTTAATGAACATGTTATTTCCTACTTTTATGAGCTTTTCTCTTTTGTCCCTCGACCTAAGGACTTCTTTCATGTGAAAGAGAGCATCCCTTCTCTTATTACGGAAGAAGAGAATATACTCCTCACTAATGTTCCCTCTTTGGATGACATTATAATGTTGTCTTCAATTCAGATCCTGATAGTGTACTTGGGCCTGACGGTTTCTCATGGCACTTTTTTAGAGCATGTTCTTCTATTGTCAATAAAGAGGTTTATGCTACAGTTCAATCTCTTTCCCTTCCCGACAACATTATTTCAGGTTTGAATTCTAACTTGATGGTTCTTTTGTCCAAAGTGGAGGGTGCCAATGAGATCTCTTTATTTCCTCCAATAATTCTCAGTAATTTCCTCTTTTAAATTATTTCTAAAATTTTGGTTGGTAGACTAAGGTTGATAGCTGCTCATATTATTAGTAAAAATAAATTCAGCTTTATTAATGGTTGGCATATCAAGGGTTGTGTTGTTGTGACATATGAGAATTTTAATCTTCTGGATTCGAAGTGTTGTGGCTTTAAAAATTGACATTAGCTAGGCTTTTGATTCGATGGAACGAGACTCTATTCGAGCAGCGTTAATTTGCTCTGGTTTTTCTGACAACTTTTGTTATATGCTATTTTTTCTCCAGCAAAGCTTTCTATCATCATGAATGGCTCTCCTGAAGGATGTTTTTTTTATTTCGAAAGGTTTTCACCAAGGAGACCCATTATCTCCAATCCTTTTTTGTCTTGCTGAAAACGATCTGAGTACGTTGCTCTTACACTTATTTGAGGAGGGTGCGTTAGTTTCTATGTATGATGGTAAATATGAATGCCCCTATCACTTGTTTTATGTTGATGATATATTGGTTTTCTATCATCCTTCCAGCAAGAATTTATCAAAATTGGTTGACTCCTTTACTCATTATGGTTATCGCTCGAGTCAGTATATCAATTGGGAAAAGTTAAAGCTCTTTCTCAATAGTTCTATTACTCCTCATAGATTTCTTAAGATTCATAATATAACTCGTATGCATATGGTTAAACTTTCTTTTATTTATTTAGGTGTGCCCATCTGTATTGATTCTCCTAGTGTTAAAATTTTAAAGTCGTTGGTTGATTAAATTATGTGAAAGCTTAATAGCTAGAAAGGTGAATCTCTTTCTATTGTGGGACATATTACTTTGATTAAATCAATTGTATATGGGTATCCCATGCACACTTTTACCTTGTATAAAAGGTCTGCTTCCTCACTTAGAGATATAAAGAAGGATATTCATAATTTCTTATGGACAGGACATATAAGTCGTAAGAAATTTATTACTATAAATTGGGATTCTTGATGTTACCCTTATGAAGAGGGAGGGATTGGTTTAAAGAGAATTCATTGTATCAATAAGGCTTTGCTAAGTCAAGTTGCTTGGAAACTATGTTATGATAATTTTGTCTATAATTTTCTTTGCCATCATTTTCTTGCAGGTGATGGGATTCTTAGAACATCCTATGTCTACTCTTTAATTAGGTGTTCAGTAAAGAAGATTTTTAAATATTTTCATTTTAATGCTTAATGGCTACTTTTTTTGAACTCAAAGTTGAATTTTTAGACTTCCAATGTTTTTAGGTATGTTATTGCAGAGAGATTTCATATTTTGGTTTCTGTTTGCAAGCACCTTCACACTTCAATTAGAGATGTTTTTTGGGATGGAGAATAGCATCTTTACAATAGCTTTGTTCATGTCTTTCCTTCATTGGTAAATGATTTAAAGAATGTAGTGTTCTCCCCTTTTTATGATTTATTTATTTGGAGGTACTCTCATAACAGTTTGTTTAGCTACAAAATGGCTTATAAAGGTTAGAAAAAGGATTGGGGTCGGAGTTTATGGAGACATTTTATTCCTCCCACAAGGTCGTTTGTTTGTTGGAATTTGCTTCATAACATGCTACCAACGGAGACAACACTGCATCATTGGGGTTGGTTGTGGCCTCTTGCTGCCAATTCTGTGTAGTTGGTCCAGAATTAGTTCAGCACGTGTTTTTGGGCTGCTCGTATGCTTAATCCCTATGGCATGTTTTGTGTGATTTATTCTAGGAGTGGCGACTTGATTTCTCATCTATTACAACTTTATTTTCTTCAGCTTTAGCAATAAAACAATCTCCTCAATTCTTATTTCTTTGGAGAGAGGGGTTTTTCACTTTGGTTTATCTTATTTGGAGAGCAAGAAATTATTTAATGTTTCATAATCTCTTTAATCCTACTAGTATCTCCTTTCGCTTATTTTGTAAAGCAATCAAGAAATCTTAAATTTTTTGTTCGAGGCATATGCATAATTCTCAAATGGAACTTCTCGTTCTTCAGTGGCTTCGTATTACTACCATTCCATATAAAGCTCCTCAATTAATTGAAGTTTAGTGGCTTGCCTCTCCTTTAGGGTGGTTCAAATGCAATATTGATGGTTTAGTTAGAGGATGCCCTAGTAATGTAGGGGTTGGTTGTGTTTTTCGATTGTCCTTAGGTATGATTTTGGGTTCTTTTACCATTCCTTTTGGTACAGTTTTTACTTTCGAGACAAAACTAAGAGTGTTTATTACAGCAATCTCTTATGCTTATAAGTTCAACTTTTCTCCCATTTGGTTTGAAAATGACTCTTCTAATATTGTGAAGTGGGTAAGCTCCAAAACCTTAGAAGTTCCTTGACATCTTAGGAGAGATTGGCATAATTGTTTGTTTTTGCTTCAAAAATTACAATTTCACATCAGTCATATTTATCGCAAAGAAAATTTTATTGCGGACAAGTTAGCTTCTATGGCGGTGTAGCTTCAGATAGAGGTTTGGTGGGATTCTTACCCTCCTGAAGGTAATAGTTTAGTTGCCCATGATGTTATGGGTCTTTACCATTTTCATACTCGTTGATTTGCTTTTTCTTTTTCTTTTTCTTTTTCTTTTTCTTTTTCTTTTTCTTTTTTTCCCTTTATGGGTTGTATTGGACTTTGTATTTATTTTATTTTTTCTTAATAAAAACTCAAGTTTAGAAGATGATGTGGGTGATAGAAGGGTGCTAGTCTAGTTGGCATGTTTTGGTGCACCTCTATTTCTAAACTTGGGAAATTTATATAAAAAATTAAATTTATAATTATAAAATATAACTAGTATATTTTATAAAAAAAATAATGTTCTTTTATTTTTTATAAACTAGATTATATTTTAATGAAATTTATAAGTATATAAATTTATAATACTACTTCTATCATTATAATACTTTTCACTAAATTATTTTTTTTACAATTAATTTTTTATACATTTAAGAAGAATTATGAAAATATAATTCAATTAAGAAAAAAAATAAATTTTAATTTTTCTCAAAACATATAATTTTCGCAACAATATGACATACCCCATTGTTTAACAATGCAAAATAATACAAATTATGCAATCATTTTTTCTTTTTTTAGATTTTGACTGAGTACTTTAGGAGTCAATAAAAACAAAATATTGAATCGTATATGATAGAGATGCTGGTTACCCCAAAGGTGGAAAGTACTCCTTGGTTGTAATATAATGAACCTGCTTAAGAAATAGGGTGATGAGGTGCTGGAAAGGGTGCCCAACGGTAACCCTCCACTGCCCAAATCAGTAGAATCAAAGAGAGGAAAAACTTGAAGTGTAGGAGAAGGTTAGGTTTTTCATACCTTATATTAGAGCTTCTGAGGTCTATTTATAAGGGAGAGTCACTGTAGCAGGGGACAAGTGCCAGCATGGGGTTTGCTCTGTAGGTCCTCTGATGGGATAGTGATGTGACCCAGAATTTGTATGTTAGAGACAAATGTCTCAGTTATAGTGGGTGAAGGCCCGAACTCCAACAGGGTCTAGTCGGAGGGTTAAAAGCATGAAGGGTTCCCCCAAAGAGGGGATTTTGGGGGACTAGACATCTTGATGGTAGAGTTCCTAGGGAGTTGTGGTCGGTCAATCATGAGCCATTATAATCTGAAACCCATATCAATAGCTGCTCTCGATGTATATGTACTCGAAGGCCTTATGGGTCAAGGAGTATGAGGGGTAAGCTCTTCAAGCCCATCACAAGCCTTTTATTGAGTGGTAGTTTCAAAATTCAAAAGTTTGAATGGATAAGAATGGGGGACTTAGACTTTGGTCGAGTGTTGTAGGATGCGACCTTGCCCTGCTAGACACGTCCATTTGTCTTACTTTAAAAAGATTTTTACGTTCTCTAAAGATCGACACCTTTATTGCATTCAATAGCTAGTTCACATTTGACGAAACAGTCGGGTGCCTCAATGCTTACTCATAATGCCCTGGGAAGTTACTTTCATCCAAGTGGTGCTAGCTTTTAATTCCTTGTTTGATCTCCCTCCTCTATATAATTTGTCTTCTTCTTCCTCTTGAACTTTCTTCTATTTTTCCATTACTCTTACTCTTTTCTTCTTCTCAATTTTTTTATTATTTCTCTACTTTCCATTCTTTCCTCTAATATTTAGTTCTCTTTCTTTCTACTTGTCATTCGAATGGCTCCTCCCATAGAAGGGAAAGAAAGTTGTTTCTAAGGCTACTGTAGAGGTCGTTAAACCCCAAAAGCAAACTAGGACACAATACACTTTATCTTACATCAACGAGACTGTGAGGCCTGCTATGGAGAGAATTAGGCCTATGAAGTTCATCTTTAGGACTTTCCGGAGGAATATTGATGCCATGACTGAATTTATCCATATCACTCCTCCCACCGCCAACGACAGAATATTTTTGAGTAATACCAGCTTGGAGTTGGATAAGGGAGATTATGATTCTGTTTGGTACTTTGACCACATGGCCAGAGGGTTACTATTTCCACCTTCTCCCTTTTTCTATAAGGCTTTTAATTTCTTTGGTGTGAACCCAATGATGCTCACCCTTAACTCAATAGAGGATCTACACTACTTCAAAGTGGTGTGCTCCACTATAGGTATTCATGATCCACGAAGATGTATCACACGTTCTTCAATCTTTGTGCTTCTACTGACTCTTATCTTTATTGCTTCTAAAAGAAACCCCATCAAACTATGTTTGGAGCAAAGGAGAATAAGGTGGATGATTGGAAAAATAAATTCTTCTCTGTGAAGGTCATCAAGCCTATCCAAGAGGGTTAAGCATGCTTTAGATTCCTTAGGACCTTTCAGGGAAACCCTCATATGGAGAAGTTTGAGAAGAATCTGATTGCAGCCGATGTCGGCAGTATAAGGGTACTGACCTCGTTTCATCACCTTTGCTATAAGAGTTTTATTTTAGGGTTATCTTTATTGAGAGGCCTTGATGGGTTGTATGCTCGCCCTCAAAACATAAGGAGGAGGTCCAATAAGTTATTTTCTCTCCCTACTCATTTCTTGTTATTTTAGGCTTTTCTTAACTTCAAAAGTTTGTTCTTATAGAGCCCCTAGTGGATGAGAAGGCCAAAGATACCCTTAAAGATTTGGTAGCTAAAATGGACAAATTGTATTTGGGACCACCTCAAGGAATAGGCCATGTTGACAACTAGACCTTCCTCCCCATTTATTGCTTCACCACTGGCTTTTTGAGGCCTTACACTTTGGAGGAGTATTGATTTGTAGTCAATTCTTCCACATGAAATATGGAGGTGCCCAAATATCTATACTTGAATAATTTTAAGGAAGGGGCTAAAGACCTGTGATCATCTTCCAAACATGACCTTTCGGCCGATACTGAGAGTGATGAGGTAGTGATAGGGCTCGAAGGGGGCGATGTTGGAGATGTTCAGATGGAGGATCTCACTGATGAAGAGGGTGAGCCTTTAGAGGTCCCTCTAACTCAGAAGAGGAGCATAACAACTATTGCTGAGTCTTCTCAAGCAGAGAAGGTTATTGAGGTTATGGCCACGATCATTACGAAGGGGGTGCTATAGCCTCTTAAGGGAGGAGAAGTTCTTGCTATTATAGAAGAAGTACATGCTGAAAGATGATCCAAGAGGCTTCATAAGGGGCCTAAACAAGGGGAATCCACCTTTACGCTGACCCTTCATGTTCAAGCGATAATCATGGAGCCCCGAGCTAAAGAGGCTCCATTCTGGGGTGGTAGATAGAGGAAGTACTACCTCAATGTTAGGTGCGACATGCTCGAGGGGTTAATAAAGGGATGCCCTGAGTTTACAAGAGTGCACACTTGGGTGATGGATTTATTGGAGCTACTAGTTCCTGATCAAGATTCATTTCACAAGGTGATAGTTTAATACTATCAACATGTCACCGTTGTTCATGATGGGTAACTCTTGGTAAACCAATACAAGTACTTCGATAAGATGAGCCCTAATAATGCCCTCTGCACTCTCGCTTAGTGGAGCAAATTGACCCCTAAGGATATTTGTTCTCTAGCAGTTATGACTGGGCAACCTTCCATACCTCTCCTGACTATAGAGAGACCCCTCTGTGACTCAGGTTCTTAGAATTGATGACCTTAATGTGACTCGGGAGAGGCTCTTTAGAAGTATGTTTCTTAAAACTTCTACTTCTTCTTCTTCTTCTTCGTAATCTGAGTTTTCTACCTTTGAGTCGTCCCCTCCCCCATCCATTTTCTTTACTCCTCTACTCAAAGTCATAAGGAATTTGGCTGAGGAGTGGCATACGAAGAGTCATTCCTTCACTATCCCTCCTTTCCAGATTATCTATCTTGAGACGCCGAAGGAAAGGAGGGGCATACGCTTTAAGCGTTCCAACAAAAGGACTAGGCCTTGTTTAAATTCCCCTGAGAAGGTGTCAATTGGTAAGATTAGTTACCTTTATTCTTTCCAAGTCTCTTGATTTTTATTAACATGACGGGTTAACTTTATAGCTTTGTTCATAGAGGATCACGATGGTGGGGGCAATACTAGCCCAACAATTGGAGGCAACGACTCAAGAATTGTGATGGCTACAGAAAAAAGTGCCCATTCAACATTAGCCCTACTTGAAATGGAAAGCTTGAGTTAAAGTACTAAAGGTGGGGCAGAAGCTTCTCATATTCCTCCTGTTGATCTAACTCACCCTATAGATCTTTCAAAGTTAAGAGCCTCATGAAATCCTATAGAGCTTATGAAGCCATCAGTTCTATGATAAAGCTCTCTCATGACACTTAAAGAGCTCAAAGGGAGGTTGATGTGATCCTCGAAACCCCTAAGGAGGTTTGTAAAAGGGCTGAGAATGTGCTTTCTAAGGATGAGGGCATGGTGGGACAAGTTGGGGATGGTGTGGCCATTCCTATTAGAGCTCCTGTTGAGGGGATGTGGATTTTTCACCTACTCTAAGGTCAATTCTAGAGGATAGGGTTATAGAAGGCCTTCCTCAAGTTCCTTCTTTTCCCGTAAGGGTCCATATAGATGTGTGTGGGGAGACACTACTTATCGTTTCTTTCGATTGGGGGGGGGGGTGTTGGTTAGGATGATGCAGAACTTTCCTCTTCCTTGTATGGGGGAGGCCGCATCTTATCCCCGAGGGTCTATTGGCTCATTTCCAAATCTACCTAATACCCTTAAGGTATCATACTAATGACATTATTTTCATCATATCTTATTATCTTAGTCCTTTGATCTTTTATCCTGACTCTATCTTTCATACGTAGGAAGCCACTAATAAAGTCGAAGAGCTCCAGAGAACCATAGAGGACTACCATTCTATGAACTCCCTATTTGAGAGGGACCTAACCAACCTTCAAAAGATTATAGAGGTAAGGGATAAAGCCTTGGAAGAGAAAGAAAGGGTCCTTTCTGAGAAGGAAATGCACCTAAAAGCCCACAATTCTGATTTGAACTCTCTCCAGGGAAAGTATACTAATTTAGAGTCAGATAACGACTTCCTTAGGAGAATAGTTGAAGTCTTCGAGGCCAATACTGCTATGTTCGAGAAGAGGTTAAAGGTTGTGGCCCCTGAATCCAAAAAATCTAGTGAGGTCACCAACATTTACTCTAAGAAGATGAATGTTCTAATTAAAAAGTTCCATGCTCTTCTTAAGGAGGAAGTCAAATGTTTGCTAACTCCCGATTTTTTGGAGCATCGTACAATATTGAAATAGTTGAAAGCAGCTTAGAGTGGTATACACAGGCCTTAGAGATGGTTTCTGAGAATTTCCCATAAGTGAAGAATGAGTTCACTCCTCTAGCTATCAAGTAGATCATGCTCACAATTAAGCTTATTTGAGTATCTTAGCAGCATCGCTCCGTCAAACCTTTCCTTCATAGAGAGATTATCTGTCACCCCTGATAAGTTTGCGTATCATCCATCTAGTGGTTCGCTGGCTCATTCTAGCATTGACTGAAAAGATAAACCACTAATTGGGGAGTCTCTTAGGAATCACAATCAGGAAGTCAGCTCTTCTAGGCATCAATAGGCTTAAGGCTTATTCTTTGTAACTTTGTAACTTTTTGTATAGATTTGTGGTTATTTTGTAAGTACCTCTATACATTTAATGCTTTTTTAAGTCTATATATATATATATATATATATATATATATATATATAGAGAGAGAGAGAGAGAGAGAGAGAGAGAGAGAGAGAGAGATTCACCCTTTCACTCACGTTGTCTAGATTATTGTTAGAATATTTTCCTCCTTTTATTGTGTGATCATTTATTTATCAGTCTCG
>CAOJBK010545266.1:0-12838 GCA_948294925.1 Codiaeum variegatum | reverse complement strand
GGAACTATTGACCATCATTTTTGCAATCACAAAGTGAAGACACTACTTAGAGAACCAACACTTCATTATTAAAATTGATCATCAAAGTATCAGGCATCTACTTAAACAAAGGTTACACACTTATGTTCAGTAGAAGGGTGTTATTAAACTAATGGGATTTGACTACTCCATCTAATATAAGAGAGGAGTAGAAAATAGAGTAGTAGATGCTCTCTCCAGAAGCTTAATTGATTATAAATTAGATCCAGGTGTGACATATGCCATTTTTATAATTTTTCCTACTTGGATCAAGGAGATACATGTTAGCTATACTACTGACAAAATTGTGCATTCTCTTATAACAGTGTTGCAGTTAGGTCCTAAAGCTAAACCAAACTATACTCTTTGCAATGGCCTTCTCAGATACAAGAACAAGCTTTATGTAAGATCCGATATCACACTAAGACAAAAACTATTGCACATGGCTTGTAACTCTCCCATTGGAGGGCACTCAAGTATCAAGGGAGCTTATGAAAGGTTGAAGTAGCATTTTCACTAGCTTGGCATTAAACAAGATATTACTAATTAGGTTCTGCAGTGTGGCACTTGCCAAAGATGCAAATCAAAATCTTTGCCTTGTCTAAGTCTCTTATAACCTCTTGCAATTCCTGATCAAGCTTGGTTACATATTTCAATGGATTTCATTGAAAAGTTGTCTAAATCCCTTGGTAAAGATACTATTTTGGTAGTATTTGATAGGTTCACTAAATATTCATATTTTTTACTACTTACACATCCTTTTTCTGCTACCAAAGTTACTTCTATCTTTCTAGATAACATTTTCAAACTCTATGAAGTTCCACAGAATATAGTTTCTAATAAGGACAAGATTTTTACAAGAACTATTTTTAGAGGAACTTTTTAAAGCTCTTGATACTCAACTAACCCATAATATCGATTACCATCCATAGTCTGATGGTAAAACTGCAAGGCTCAACTGGTGTCTTGAATGTTATTTAAGGTGCATATGTTTTGATAGACTAAAAACTTAGGCAAAATGGATAACAATGGTTGAATGGTGGTACAACACTTCCTTCTATGGCAGTATCAAGCTGTCCTAATTTCAGGCTCTTTATGGTTATTCTCCACCTCCATTTCATACATTGCCAGATCCTACACTAGTTACAAATGAACCTATTGCTTCTTACTTGAAGGATAGAGAAGAATTTTAGTTGTTCTTAAATAGAACTTACCAATAGCATAGAACATGATGAAACAATATGTAGATCAACACACAACAGAAAAAGAATTCCAGGTTGGTGATTTGGTCTATTTGAAGTTGCAACCTTATAAACAATCTTCTATTCAACTCTGGAAAAATCTCAGGTTATCTGCCAAGTGTTATGGCCCATTTCTTATACTAGAAAAAAATTGGTACAATAGCTTATAGATTATAACTACCTCCTACTGCACAAATTCATCATGTTTTTCATGTTTCTCTCTTAAAGAAACTTATTGGCAATTATCACACTACTGTTACTACACTTCCCTAGCTTATTGCACTAAACATTACAAAGCCTCAGCCATTCAAAGTTCTCAAATACATAACCATTACCATGAACAATATTACTATCTCTCAAGCACTAATCCACTAGTTAGACTTTCCTTCCTCCAAAGAAACTTGGGAAGACATTACATTTCTCACAGTAAAATTTCCTATATTCATCCTTAAGGACAGTGATAGTTTCAAAGGGGAAGGTATTGTAATGGCCTAAGTGGTTAGCCCATTAATCATTGTAAATCCATTATGCTAAGTCCATTAGGTCTAAAAGAATAATAACACTCAAAGTTAATATAGGATTGATTGTATGTGATTAATACCTATGTAACTAATTTTGTCTCTTGTGAGGAATCTTCCAACGGGTATATTAGCCTTGGTGAAGAAATGGTAAGCAGTGAAGATTTAATCAAACAAATATTCACTACTCAGTCTTATCTTCTTCTTCCTTCTTCCTTTTCTCCTTCTTTTTAGTCATTCCCTCATTTTGTTTATTTATCAAATTCTATTCAATGTTCATTGTAGTCTAGGCACTACAATCTGGCATCAAAGCATCGATTTTGGCCCCCAAATTTTTTTTCTGAATGACAAAAAATACTGCAATGCAAGATAAAATCGTTTACAAACTCTTGAAGAGAAAATGCAGTCTTTGCAATCCCAGTTACAAGGAATGCAACTGCATATACAAGAAACTATGCAAGGCTTTAAAAAAGCTTATGAAGCTCAAAATGTTCAATGGGATATTCGTTTCAATGAGCATAAATCTCAATCTGAGACTAAGCTCCATGAAACTATCAGAAATCACTCAAACTCCATTGACAAGAAATTTTCCATTATTATGGAATCATTGAAGTAATCACAGAAGGGAAAAGAGAAAGCAATAGAAGATGTCCCAGATGAACAAACTCTTGGAGCTGTCAGCTCTTCCAGAACTCTCACTCAGGTACCATATGTCCTCACTAACGTTAGAAATCCTAATGACCAAAATTCATTTAAACCTATAGATCCTGGTAAAGGAATGATGCCCACTCCTTTTACCAACGACATAGGTACTAGCAGTACTCATCCTTTTCTACCTAGAACTGTAACTGTTCACTATTAGGGCAACTGGCTTAAAATAGATCCTTCATATTTTACTGGGACAAATCTTAGGAACTGGGTAAGGAAATGCAACAATTACTTTAGAGTTTATAGGGTAGCTAAGGACCAGAAAATTGAATTAGCAACATTATTTTCAAATACTAAGGCTGATAATTAGTCTCAAGGTTGGTATGTACAACAACCAGTCATTACTTTGGACAATTTTGTAGAAGAACTTTGTAAGAGATTTGGGGAACTTATAGTTTCTAAAGTTGTAGAGGAATTTAACAAACTTCACCAAAAAACTATAGTAACTGCATACCAGGAAAAATTTGAGGAATTGAAATCCCTAATGTTGATGCATAACCATGGACTCTCAGAACCATATTTCATTTCTAGCTTTATCAGTGGCTTAAATGATGAACTCAGTCCTATTGTGAAAATGTTCAAACCTTCTTCATTACAACAAGCTTTTGAACAAGCCAAATTACAGGGAAAATGTATTGATGCTCTCTTAAAAAAGTAAAGAACCTCAAAACCACAATACCAGTCCACCTCAACCAAGCCTTTTTCATCTACTACCAAATTACCTACCTCTACCATATAAAACACAACCCTTAAAACCACACAACCAAACACCCCCTAACTTAATTCCCAAATACATCACTCTAGACCTAAAATAAAAAGATCTCCTAATAGTTGTTACAAATGTGGAGAGAGATTATTTCTTGGCCATACTTGCAGAAATAAACAATTATTAGCCATTGAAGGAGATGATAATGATTTCCCCGAACTTGTTGATTTGGATAATCCCCCTGATGATGAAGAAATAGAAGCTGAGATTTCAATGCGTGCCTCAGATGGTAGTTCTTCTACCAATACAATTAAAATTAAAGGTCTTATTGGTACTACTTCAGTAATGATCTTCATTGACACTAGTAGTACTCACAGCTTTCTAGATTCTGACTTAGCAACATAATTGAAGCTGAAGACAATCAAAGCCTTTTATTTATCCATCATAATGGAAAATGGCCATAACATGAGCAATAAAACTAAATCTCCAAAGTTCAAATGGAGTATGCATAGATATCACTTTACATTTAATATCAGATTACTATCACTGGGGGGTTATCAACTTGTTCTTGGTGTTGACTGGATGAAAAATTACAGCCCTATTATGTTTGACTTTATCAAACCTTCCATTTCCTTTCAAAAGGATAATGAACAAATTTAGCTTAAAGGCACACTGAAGAAGCTCATTTCAAGCTTATGACAGGTAAACAACTGGGAAAACTTATTAAAATATGATGGAAACAACTCTCTAGGAATTTATTCTCTCCAGGACCTACACCACAACTCTCTCAGTCTACTGCATTACCTACTGCCTATCACAACCACTTACAATTTCTCCTCACTTACGATGACCACATTTTTGCTGAACCAAACTCCTTACCACCTCAGAGACACCTTGATCACACCATTCCCCTCAAACTTGACCCTAGACCTATTAACCTTAGACCATATAGACACAACCACAATAAAAAGAATGAACTAGAAACCCAAATCACAAAATTACTTCATTCTTCATTTATACAACCTAGTAAAAGTCACTTTTCCTCACCTGTACTCTTAATTAAGAAAAAAAGATGGTGGTTGGATACTATGTATTGACTCTAGAGAGCTTAATTCTTAGAAAATAAAAAGTAAATATACAATACCTGTAGTTGATGGCCTTTTGGATGAACTACATGGAGCTATCTTCTTTTCCAAGATAGATTTGAGATCTGGTTACTACCAAATCTGGATGCATCCATTTGATATACATAAAATAACTTTTTAGACTCATCATGGGCACTTTAAGTTCAAAGTTATGCCTTTTGTTTTAACTAATGCACCTACCACCTTTCAACCATTGATGAATACTATATTTGAACCTTTTCTGAGGAAGTTCATCTTAGTACTCTTTGATGACATCCAGATATATAGTCTAACGTGGCAATTGCATATATGTCATTTAGAAATAACCTTCCAAACTCTTTCTACTCATTCTCTTTTTCTTGAGCTATCCAAATGCAACTTTGCTAAATCTCAAATTGAGTATTTAGGACAAGTTATTTTTGTAAATGGAGTAAACACAGACCTTGCTAAAATTCAACCTATGCTGTTATGGCCTAAACCTCAAACAATTAAGGCATTAAGAGGTTTCCTTGGCCTTACTGGTTATTACAAGAACTTCATCAATGGGTATGGAGTCATTAGTAAACCCTTGACTAATATGCTTAAGTCCAACAACTTTTACTAGACTAATGAAGCAGAAGCAACATTCCAACATCTAAAGCAGTTGGCACTAATTTTAGCCCTACCAAACTTTTCCAAACATTTTGTTTTGGAAACTGATGCCTCTACTCCTAGTTTGGGAGTTGTTCTAATGTAGGAGGGTTGGCCAATTGCTTTTTTTAGCAAAGCACTGAGCACAAGAAACCAATCCCTCTCTATTTACGAGAAGGAATTGGCCATCATTTTAGCAGTCACAAAGTGGAGACACTACTTAGAGAACTAACACTTCATTATTAAAACTGATCTCAGGCATATGCTTGAACAACGGTTACACACTTATGTTCAGCAGAAGGGTGTTATTAAACTACTGGGACTTGACTATTCAATCCAATAGAAGAGAAAAGTAAAAAATAAAGTAGCAGATGCTCTCTCTAGAAGCTTAACTGATTATCAATCAGATCTAGGTATGACATATGCCATTTCTATAACTGTTCCTACTTGAATCAAGGAGGTATAAGCTAATTATACTACTGACAAAACTGTGCATTCTCTTATAATAGTGTTGCAACTAGATCTTAAAGCTAAACCAAACTATACTCTATGTAATGGCCTTCTCATAATAGGCTTTATATAGGATCTGATATCACACTAAGACAGAAACTATTGCAAATGGCTCATAACTATCCCAATTGATGGCACTCAGGTATCAAAGGAACTTATAACAGGTTGAAGCAACATTTCCACCAGCCTGGCATTAAACAAGATGTTACCAACTAGGTTCTACAGTGTGACATTTTCCAAAGATGCAAATCAAAATCTTTGCCTTATCTAGGTCTCTTATAACCTCTTGTAATTCCTGATCAAGCTTGGTCACATATTTCAATGGATTTCATTGAAAAATTGCTTAAATCCCTTGGTAAAGATACTATTTTGGTAGTAATTGATAGGTTCACTAAATATGCACATTTTTCTACACATCCTTTTTCTGCTACCAAAGTTGCTTCTATTTTTCTAGATAATATTTTCAAACTCCATGGAGTTCTAAAGAATATAGTTTCTGACAGGGACAAGATTTTTATAATTACTTTTTGGAAGGAAGTTTTTAAAGCTCTTGGTACTCAACTAGCCCATAGTACTGCTTACCATCCACAGTTTTATGGTCAAACTGAGAGGCTCAACAGATGTCTTGAATGTTACCTAAGGTGTATATGTTTTTATAGACCAAAAACTTGGGCAAAATGGATAACAATGGTTGAATGGTGGTACAACACTTCCTTCCATAGCATTATCAAGATGTCCCCATTTCAAGCTCTTTATGGTTATGCTCCACCTCCATTTCATACACTGCCAAATCCTACACTAGTTACAAATGAACTTGTTGCTTCCTACTTTAAGGATAAAAAAGAAATTTCTGCTATTCTCAAATAGAACTTATTAGCAGCACAAAATAGGATGAAACAATATTCCAGGTTGGTGATTTGGTCTGTTTGGAGTTGCAGCCTTATAAACAATCTTCTGTTCAACTCAGGAAAAATCTCAAGCTATCTGCTGAGTATTATGGCTTATTTCCTATATTGGAAAAAATTAGTATAGTAGCTTATAAATTACAACTACCTCCTACTGCTCAAATTCATCTTGTTTTTCATGCTTCTTTCTTGAAGAAACATATTGGCAATCATCACACTATTGTTACTACACTTCTTCAGCTTAATGCACTGCACATCACAGAGCTTCAGCTATTCAAAGTTCTCAAGTGTGGAACCATTACCAAGAACAATTCTACTGTCTCTCAGACACTAATCCACTGGTCATACTTTCCTTCCTTTAAAGCAACTTGGGAAGACATTACATTTCTCATAGCAAAATTTCTTACATTCATCCTTGAGGATAATGACAGTTTCAAAGGGAAGGGTATTGTGATGACCTAAGTAGTTAGCCCATTAATCATTGTAAATCCATTATGATAGGCCCATTAGGTATAAAAGAATAATAACACTCAAAGTTAGCATAGGATTGATTGTATGTGATTAATACCTATGTAACTAATTTTGTCTCTTGTGATGAATCTTCCAATGGGTATATTAGCCTTGGTGAAGAAATTGTAAGCAATGAAGATTTAATCAAACAAATATTCTCTGCTCAATCTTAACTTCTTCTTCCTTCTTCCTTTTCTCCTTCTCCTTCCTTATTCCCTCATTTTGTTTCTTTCTCAAATTATGTTCAATGTTCATTGTAGTCTATGCACTACAATCACTATAGTTGTTTGTTTTTATTTTTAAATTTAAAAATAAAAGTATAAAAATTTTATTAAAATTAAATATTTTTAAATTTTATTTCATTTTTATTCAAATATAAGTTAAAAATAGGAAATTAAAAATAATAAATTCTAATTTTTAAAATGTTATTTTTATTGTTTGAAAAATAAAAAATAAGAAACAGAAAATAGTACCAAATAGGCCCTTAAAGTTTAGATTTTTCATTTTTTTTATTGAATTTGTTGTTTTTCTTTTCCTTCTTTTGCTTTCTTTCCATTTTTTTTGAAGATTTTTATCTAGAACTAAATGATAATAATATTCACAAGTGGAACAAAATAAAACAATTGTAATTTTTTTAAACCAATATAGTGCAGGAGAAGATATCAAGAAGTACATCAAAACATCCTAACTAGATTAATACTTTTGTAGCACCCCATTACATCTATCTTTCCTACACCAAATTATTTATTAAACTAGAATGGATGTAAAGTGGGAACACATTCTCCTACTCTTGCAGATCAAACACGAAATGGCCACCCTAACAAGATCATGAATAGCACCATTCATTGATCAACTAGTGTGAGGCCCTGCCCGAAGTGACAGTCACGTGCCTCAAGTTTTTAGCTTGAGGAAACAATCCTCTTTGAATGGATTGCGCATTGTGATTGGTTTGTTCAAAGTTGCACATGGAAGAACACCCTATAAGCCATATGTGTATGCGTGTATGAGAGTGAGTCATCTCTAAATCATTTTAGAAAAATTAATTTCAAGGCGATTAAGAAAATCTTTTTGTGATATGACTCCAAAAAAATGTAATTGTGCCAAATGGAAAGGGACTAGCCTCGAATCAAAGTCGAATTCGGAGACTATAATTTTGTTTTATAAAATTGTATAAAAAGATGATTTTTTTACTTTTAGGATAAAACAAAATGTAGATTCGGTTAAAAGGATTTTTACGTATGCATGAATAGGTATACAATATAGGAAAATGACATATGTGAATAAAAATATGAATGACAAATATTATGAGTAAAATCAATGAAATAGCGGATAAAAGAAAAAATAGAAATAAAGGCAATAAGGGTCCCTTCCCTAGACATTCAAGTATTAGGAAGAGCATGCATCCCCAAAATAGGCAAATACTCAATAAAAATAAATCACATCACAAAATAATCGTTTGAGGGGATTCTTCCTTTAGATATAAGGCACATGAAAGACACACTCCCCAAAGTGAGCAATAATAGGCAATAATATAAAATAACAATAAAAATATAATAACAAAACTCAAATAAAAGGAAGAATAATGAAAGTATAAAGAAAATGAGAAATAACAACATTTTTATAAAGAAGAGCATAAAAACAAAAGCTAATAAGATAAATAAGGTTTTACAAGAAGAAAAGAAAAAAAAAATTGAACTTGATGATTTAACGGACGAGGCATGCCTACGTATCCCTTTGAATAGGATTCAAACCTCACACAATTCTCCCTTCTTGCAAAGGTGGGGTTGTTTTGAAAAGTGAGTTGGTTAGATGTTCAACTGGTAATTCATTTTAATTTGGTAAAAGAATTAACCAATATATTTTTAATCCATTTTAGTTTTAGGATTAAAAAAATGATTTTTGCTAATTATGAATTTCCTAGTCAGTTTTAGAAAAAATATGAAAATTGAATTGAAATTTGATTGAGATTTAAGGAATTACCTTTACTTTGCGACTTCTAGGAACTGAGGACTTGATAAGGTAAGAACATATCTCCACTGTAACCAAATAGAGATAAAATAAACAAAGAAAAAGTGCATTTTCAGTGTTTGAAAATGTTGGACCATATTAAAAACTCATTTTAATCAATTCAGTATCTTTTTAATTTTTTATAGAAAATGTTATGTGTGAAATTTTATATATTTTCCTTTACATTTAAGTTGATTTTATGCCCAAAAATTGCGTTTGATGTATTTGTTAAGTGATTTTTAGAGGAAGTAAAAAAACTATGCTAAAATGGAGTTATTTGGCTGAAAGATCGAGTTCCTGAACGAATGGAGTAACTTGGAGTAATTTTTGAAGGACTTTTTAAGACTTTTGAGAGAGTTTGAGTGTGAACGGGCCGTGCCTATGAGACCTAGGCAGTGGGTAAACCCTTGCCGATTTTTGTAATTGAAGGATTGTGAAAATTGACTCACGCACAGGTCGTGCGGTTCCATCTTGGAACCGTGCATCACCTCATGTAGATTAATAGAAGAAAGTCAAAGAAGGGGTTGCAAGAGATAAAAAGGTGCACGGGGCTGTAAGCTGTAGGCATAGGCCGTGCACGCATAAAAAAAGGGCCTTGCGAACTTCCGAGTCAGAGTAGGAAAAGGAGTTTTAACTCAAATTGGACATCCAAAACTTGATTTTTCACTATATAAAGTTTGTTATTGGTGCTTACAATGGAGAACACATCATATATCACATCAAATAGCCATTCTAAAAAAGTTTTTGAGAGAATTAGTTTAGGATTGCTTGAGATTTAGCTATCAATACTCAGTTTTCTCTATGTTTCATTGTTTTCTTTTTAGTTTTTTCATTAATTTAGTTCTTGTTAAAGATTGAATTTGAATTTCTCTAAGGAGATTTAGATTTTTTGCTATTAATTGAGGTTTATTCTTAACTTAATTGCTTTAATTCTAAGTTTTCTTTGCATTAATGGTACTAAACTTGATTTCTCTAAGAATTATTATGTATTTGTTGAGTTCTAAATCATATAGGAACTAAATTTATTTTTGTCTAGAGATTGAATCATGACATAGTCTTGATATGATTAATTAGCTATCAATTTTATTATCAGGTTTAACTTTTTCTTAATTGAATTGAAATTAAATCTAATAACTAATTCCTTGATCACCAATTAGTTTAATTAAGGTTTGAACGATGGAGCGAGAGTGAAAGTCTAAATCTGGAATTATTCAATTAGGATTGTAAAACGAATTGGGTTCATAAGTTTTAGTCTTAAATCCTTTGATTAATGCATATTTTCTCTAAATTACATCTATGAATGAGATAGCGAGATTAGGGTAAGCTTTAGTTGAATGATTGCATTGAGCTTTAGATTGTTAAACCCAAGTAATAGAATTTATAGTTCAAAATCATAAAGGATAGACTATGGATTGTCAATTTCTCTAGACTTGTTCACATCATTGCATTCTCATATTAATTATTTGCTTGCTTTTACTTTAATTTACTTTTAAACCAAAAACCATTTTTTTTAACTTTTACTTGCAGGTAAGAAGTAAATTAATAAAGCTTAGTAAATCATTGATCCTTAGGAGTACGACCTTGGATTCTTATCCTGTGCTACGATAGTCTGTATACTTGCATTCACTATTTCTTAGAATATTTTAAGCCGAACAAGTTTTTGGCGCCGTTGACAGGGATCTTTAAAAGTGAACTTTGCTAGGCATTATTACTATGTTTCTTTCTTTAGTTTACTATTTTTATTTTATTTTTTGTATTTTATGCTTGGGAAAAGATCTCTTGAAGGAGAACTTGCCCCTTTTGTTGATAACGTGCACAAGATAGGATTGGAAAACATAGACAACACGAATGATCCACCAGCAATTCAGGATCTATCTGTAGACTACATGGAGGTTGAGATAGTAGATCCACAAAACCAAGGAAATGGGAATTGAGTTGATCCACCAAGAATCATGGCTGAGGAGAGGAGACTTATGAAAGAGTTTACTAAGCTAGTAATGACTACTTCTTGCATCCACTTGGATACGACAACAAGAAATTATGAGCTAAAATATGTTCACTATAATATGCTATCGTCATTTCAAGGGATGGCCAATGAGGACCCTCTTAACTTCATTCGGGATTTCTATTCGATAATTCAGACCATTCCTCTTCAAAGAATGAATGAAGATCAATTGAGAATGAGGTATTTTTTTTGTATACTTTGAAAGATGCTGCTAAGACTTAGTTAATAACTTTGCCTCCTGATTCTTTGACTACGTGGGAAGAGGTATATAATAAGTTCATGCAAAAATTTTATTCCTACTAAAAGATCGCTGATTTACGTTTAAAGATCACTACTTTTACTCAGATGGAGGGAGAGCCCTTTCATGAGGCATGAGAACATTTTAAGATGCTGCAAATTCCATGCTTACATCATCATTATCCTTTGCAATTACTAAATCAGTTCTTTTATGATGGGCTTACTTATCATGACCAAGGGAAAGTTGATAACACAACCGGAGGTTCCATGAGTGAGGTTACCCCTGATGAGGCATATCGATTATTTGAAATGCTTGGAACTAATTCCCAATAAAAGAGTGTAAGGGGTAGGTGAGCTATTGTTCATGAGGTATCACAAAGCAAAGATATGATTATGCAAAATTTTGAATTAACTCACCAAGTTGAGATGCTAAAGAGACAAAGTAACACATCAGTTCATGTTCAAGAGGTTTATGAGGTTTGTGGATTATAAGGACATGGAGCTAGTGTTTGTCCTTTTAGTTTTAATTCTATTCCAAATGAGCTTGAAGAAGTTAAAGTGCTTAATGGTTTCCAACCTAGGACTCAAAATAATCCTTATTCTAATACATATAATCCTAGTTGGAGAAATCATTATAACTTTAGATGGAGGAATAATAATGTTCAAGTGCCTCAAGTCATGCAAAGGAGGCCATATTAAGGAGAAAATTCTGGTTCTCAACAAACTAGAAAATTGAGTTTGAAAGAGACCTTAAATAAGTTTATTGAAGTAAGTACTCAAAACTAAGAGGAAAATAATAGATGGTTTGAATCTATGGAGGCTTCAATGAGGAAAGTTGAGACCCAAGTGGGTTAAATTGTTATACAAATGCATAATAAGCAATAAAGGAAGCTTCCAAGTCAACTGGAACAGGCTAAGACCATCACAATCCTTAGAAGTTTTAAGGATATTGATAATCAAGTTAGAGAGGTGGAGCATGATCAAGAGCATACTGAGGTTCTCAAGGAGAAAGAAAAAGTAAAGGAGAGCCCAACTCCTCCACAACTTCACAAGGCTGTTGATCCTTACCGACTGCCTATCCCCTTTCCCGAAAATCTCAAAGGAGGTATGAATGACAAATGATTTGAGGATTTTTTCAAGATGTTGTCAAAGGTAAGTATAATTCTTCCCTTACTTGAAGTTGTTTAGAAAATTCTAGCTTATGCAAAATTTTTCAAAGAACTTAATTCAAAAAAAATGTAAGCTGGAATTAGAGGAAAAGGTAATTGTTTTAGAGGAAACAAGTGCTGTTTTACAACATAAATTACCTCCAAAAGCCAAAGATCCAGGAAGTTTTGTGATTGATATTAAATTGGATAATAGAGAAGAGGCAAGAGGTATGTTTGATCTAAGTGCTAGTATAAATTTAATACCTTATTTCTTTAATTGAATTTGGGTGAGCCAAAACCCATAAAAATGTGCTTGCAATTAGCCGAAAGGTCATCAAGATTCCCTAAGGGAATTATTGAAGATATGTTAGTTCAATCTAAGGGTTTAATTGTGCCTGTTGATTTTGTTGTGCTTGAGATGGATGATGGCTTGACTAATAGGCCATAATTGCATATCTTGTTAGGTAAACCTTTTATGGAAACCACTAAAACTATCATAGATGTTAAGCATGGAAAATTAACTATGTCTATTTTGGGTTGTACTGTTGTATTTTTCATATTTAACAATTTC
>CAOJBK010545041.1:0-18362 GCA_948294925.1 Codiaeum variegatum | reverse complement strand
TTTCACCAATTGTGTGAAAAACACAAGTTGAACAAATAAAGATTTGAAGTAAGAATACCTCTTGCCCTCCTTCGTTAAGCTCCTCAAGTGCGAAGCCTCTAGCTTGAAACATACCTAGCTTTCCCCAAAAGTTTATTCTCTAATTCTCTTCAAGAAGCTTGAATCTTCTCTCTTTAGTCACCTAAATGTTTGATCCTTGCTCTTTTACTTAAGAACTTGAGACTTGAGATTGACTTTGGACTTGAATACTTCTCCACACTCATTTCTTAAAGGTTAATTGAATAAGAGTTTGTGTTTGAAGAACTCTTCTTCCAAATAAACTTTCTTTCTCAATTTAGTGTGAATTTGAAGCTTTATTTCTCTAACTCTTAGAGAGCTTCTCTCTTTAACCCAAGGATGAAGAAGATGAATAGTTCCACCATCTCTTCTATGTGTTGAGTGTCTTAGGAAAAAAGATGATAACTTCCCTATTTATACCCATACTTCTCTAACACCTTTTCCTTAAATTAACGAAACATGTTGGAGAAATATGGTTACTTATTCTAGTTGATATTTGACTAGTCAACTAGATTACGAATATAATTAGTAGGAATCATCTTTAAATTTTAATTAATCACATCTAATGTGGATTAAGCTAACATCTCATATTAAGCTTAATTATTTTATTTGTTTGTCCAAGACCATTTCAATTAGTCATACCCATTTGTATCTCATACAAACTAAGATATAATTGAAATTTTCCTTTTATGAATTAAACATCAAGACATGCTAGCATGTTTATAAATTTAATTACATGTTTAATTCAATCATCATTAACAATTACTTAAACTCTTTAATTAATCATTAATATGATTCATACAAGCTAATGGGAATTACTATATGGTATGTGACTTACTAGGTTCATGTTCTAATTAGCAATGGGATAAAGAAAACTCTTTTCTTCCCATCAAATGTGCTAATCTAATTATACACTTAGTATCATAAGTCAAGGGTGACCTCTAGCATAACATGTCTTGACTACCTAATTAAAAAAATGAATATCAGTGATCATATCTTTCACATTCATATGGACCTCTCGATCATAATTACTGTGCACTCGAATCCCTTCATTACGGATTTTCGATCTTAGCTAGGGTTATAGAATAGTCAAACCCTATATGTTAGATCTTATGACTTCTATCCGATGTGAGTTCTCGATAAACCCAGTCCTTACTAGAAACTCTTTCTAGTGAACCTTATCCACTTTGGTCAGAGATTTGCATATCAAGAACAACCAAAAGTCATAGGATTCCTTTCTTGGTTACCCAAGTTAATTAATCCTTTATTGGTTAAACACTTATCCCAACATACCACTGATTATGGCCACCACATGCCATATACCAATACATGACTAGCATTAATATGTAAGCAGTAATAAACCATAGCCATCAATATGCCAGATAACACCCAATTGGTAAAATTTTTAAGTCTTTTGTAGCATTTGTTATAGTTTTTATCGTTTTATCTCAATCCTATTATTTCTAAGGTTTCTAAACCAATTCAACTTTCTAGTTTTGCTTAAGTGTCAAAGTTAAGATAAGTTAGGATTTTGAATTCCATTGGCTTAAATTGCTTGAGGGAAACTTTAACCTTAATATAAGTTATGCACTTAGTCAATAATGGATGAGGACACAAAAAGAGAAAAAAAATGAAAAAATTGTTTATTTGGCACTATGCATGTTTAACAAGTTGTGTGCGGATGAGTTTGCTCCTTAGTCGCATTCAATATGAAAGACATGTATGATATTAACTAGTGAATAGTGCATGTTTAGTAAGTTGTGTGCAGGTGAGTTTGCTCCTTAATCGCATTCAATTTGAAAGGTTTGCATGATTTCACTAGCAAAGAAAAGAGAATAATATATATAAATAGTATAATGAAATAAGTGTCTAAAAATGCTATGAGACTAATTGTATATGTGCGTGTGCTTACATATGTCCTAAGGGTTGTTTGAAAATTTTGAATTCTTAACCTAATGCATGGATGTTTTGACTAGAAAAGCATGATTAGGACCTTGACTAAATAATTAAAAACTTTATTCTTAGTAGGAATGAGATAATTAGACAAATTTATGGCTTATACTGTAAGACTTGTCACCTTTACCATTTTTTGGCACTTAAAATTATTTCCTTAAGTAGTTTCACTCCTTGCAAGACTTTAAGTTGCTTAGAAAGAATGCTACTAGTTGTCTTTGAGATATGCCAAGTATATGTTATCCCTTCCTATTATTATGGTCTTGCTTAAGGGCAAGTAAGGTCTAAGTATGGGAGAGTTTGATATGATGCAATTAGGTTTGACTTTCTAATGAATATTTAATAAAAAAAAAGAGTGAATGCATGCTAGTTACTTAGTGTTTTTGTATAAAAATGGTGATTTTAATGTGTTTATTAAGTGTGATAGGCCATATTAGGTACTAAGGTCAATTTTAATAAAAAAATGGAAGCTAAAAGAACAAAGACATCAAGGAACAAAAGAATGAAGCAAAGAAATGTCAAAGATGGGAATCAAGCTTGTCATGAGTCTTGCCCTAGGGTCACGAGTCATAACAGTGAGCACTAGGCATGAGTTATGACTAGAGGGCATGACTTATGATAGAGAGGCCAAGGCACGAGTCGTGACATGGGGAAATGAGTAGTTATAGTAACCCTTCAATGAAACCTTTCATTTTGACACCTTTTTAGAAGGGACACATCTTAGGGAACTTATGGTCTATAAATGCCCTAATATTGGTAGAGTTTTAGGACATCAATTGAGATTGTTTTTTTTTTAATTGGTTACCATTCAAGGGCCAATTTATTTTCTCTTTAAATTCTCAAATACTTTAGTATAGTTCTTAGTTTGTCTTACTGAAGGCTTGAAGCATTCATATTATTTAAGTAATTTTCTGAGGAATAAAGGAGTTTTCCTATCTATTTTTTCTTCGTTTCTCTTGTTTATTTATTCTTCATCATGTTTGCTTTGCAAGTTCATCACATGCATATTACCATGTTCATATGCTAAATGTGTTGTTAGGTTTATAATGATGGAATAATTCACATATGTAATTAAGAATGATTTAGTTCTTATTGACATGAATTAGTTTTGTATGTTTGATCACTATATAGAACTTTATAGTTATCTTATTCATAATGAGAATTGAGACAAGGTAATGGAACTTAATAAGGATTACTTGAAGCATAAGATTGTCTTGGAGATAAGAAATCTCCTTTATAGGAATTTAGTTGGCATACCTATTTGGTTATTTTCTATCTTTGCATAGACATGAGATGCATACAAACTCTAGTTAGTAACACTTTTACATGATAATGAGAATTGCATGTAGAAACTAAGGGCCATATTTCCAATCGTCCATCCTTTCATAATTATTCTTGATTTGAAATCCTAACTTCTTATCATATTATTTTATTTGCTTTACATTATAGTTTTAGTAGTTAGCCAATCAACCTCTCTTACTTATGTGCTAGACTACTAGTAAGTATCTAACCAATACAAACATTTAACTCCTTATGATTACATCCTACTCCCTATACTATAATCTTAGAGACAAGGGTTACTATTTAAAATCTTGATTGCATACTTGCACACACACACACACACACACACTTAATCTGTAACACCAACACCTTCTGTTTAACCCATGGTCTTAAGGCTCTTCATCACCAGACTCCCTACATCAAACTTTCTCACCTTGACCTTTTTTTGAAATAGTTTGTTTCTCTATTCTTGTAGGCTACTATTTGGATATTTATTTCTTCTCTCAATTCTTTAAACAAGTCTAGGTCAATTATCACAACTTACTATTTTCTTCGTCAATGTAGTAAGACACTCTCCCACTATAAAGGCTGATATCTAATGGTATCACATCTTTTGTTCTAAAGGTTAGGGTGAATGGGGTTTCTATAGTAAGCTTCATTGGTGTTGTCCTATAAGCCCCTAACACATAGTGCAATTCTTTTACCCAATTTTTTTCATACCCTTCGAGCCTTCTTTTAAGTCTTTGAAGGATTATTCTATTAGTCATTTCTATTTACCCATTTGATTAAGGATGAGAAATATAAGAGAAGTGTTGTTTGATGTTTAATCCTTCATAAAAGCCTATGATCTTCGAGTTGCCGAACAACTTTCCATTATCGCTAATGAGTTGGTATGGGATTCAAAATCTATAGATAATGTTCTTCAAATAAAATTGATTACATTTTCTACTGTGATAGTTGACTGTGGTTCTATTTTGACCCATTTGGTGAAATATTCTACTACCCCGACCAAGAACTTTCTTTGTCCTAGGGCCATTAAGAAGGGTCCCACTATAATAATTCTCCATTTACTAAAAGGCTATGAGCTATAGATGGATACTTGTTCAGGTGCCTGTGGATTTTACCAAGTTTGCAAATTTCTAGCATGAGGAACACTTATTCACTAGGCTTTTGCATCTGCCTTTATGGTAGGAAAGTTGTAGCATTATCAAATGGCTTTAGCTACCAACATTTTTTCTCCAATGTGCATTCCATAAGAGCTTTCATGAATTTCTCAAACATCATACTCAGCTTCACTTGGCCTAAGGCACTTTAACCATGTGAGAGAGTATGCTTTTTTATGTAGAGTATTATGATGTACTGAGAAGTAAGCATTGTGCCATTTGATTTTTTTATCTTCCTTTGGATACTATGGAAACTCTCCCTTTTCCAAGTAAGACTTAATGGGGTCCATTCAACATGTCTCTTTCATTTTTATCTCCATCACCTCTTCTCTCTCTACTATACTTGGGGCTATGAGTGACCTTATAAAAACTCCATCTAGATACCCTAAAAGGTGTGCTGCAGTGAGCTTACTCAAACTATTTTCTATATAATTTTAAAGCCTTGGGACTTTTCTATAGTCCACTTTGACCCCTTTGTCTTTCAACTTCTAAATATGTTCTTTAGAAATCTTCATATACTTTGCCATCCTTTCATATCTTATTGTGAACATTCCATCTACGTGCCCCGGTACTAGCTGGAAGTCATTGTAAAGGCATAATCATTCCTCCATAAGAAAGTTAGCTAAGCAAAGCCCTTAAACTAATGTCTCATATTTCATAGTATTGTTAGTGTTCAGAAAGTTCAACTTCAATGCATACTCTAGGAGGTCAACTTCAATGCATACTCTAGGAGGACTCGCATGCTACTTTTCAAGAATATTCTGATTCTACTGACATTTTAGACACTGGCCCCATCTATATAAAGTTCCAAGGTGGTTTCTAAGTCTATCTCAATCTTACCTTTTTTTCTTCAAAATCTCTACCTCTAATTCTTCAAGGAATAAACATTCTGATATGAAGTCTGCTAGTGCTTGTGCTTTGATAGTAGCTGGGGGGCGGTGTTGCAAACTATAGTACCCTAACTCCATAAACCAACATAACATTTTCTTAGAGGTTTATGGTTTGTGCATTGTTTTCTATAAAGGCTAGTTAGTCACTAAGATGCCTTGATGAGTCTGGACATAGACTTAAAATTTCTTGCATGACAAAAGGAGAGAGTAAACCAATTTTTTAATAGGGGTATAGTGTAATTCAACCGCTTACAATAATTTTTTGAAATAATAGATTAGCTTCTAGACCCCCCTCCTTCCTTTCTGATCAACATGACAATGACTGCATAAGGAGATTCGAAGAGATATATGAGCACTTCTTCACCTGAAAAAGGTCTACTTAACAGTTGCTCTGAACTCATATAGGCTTTCAGCTCGTTAAAGGCCTTTTGGCAGTCTTTAGTAAACTTTAAGACCACATTCTCCCTAAAATTTTTGAAGAATGATATATACTTCTCTATTGCCTTAGACATAAATCTGTTCAGAGCCACTAATCTTTCAGTTAACTTCTAGACTTCCTTTACATTTTTTAGAGTTATCATCTTTATGATGGCTTGTACATTGTCAGAGTTTGGCTCTATCCCTTTCTTGCTCACCTGATAGCCTAAAAACTTTCCCCATTGGATGAAAAGCCATACTTTTATGATTCAATTTCATTCCATATTGATTCATCACCTCAAATATTTCCCCAAATCCCTAATGTGCTCTTTGAACTTACAACTCTTTAGTATCATATCATTTAGATGTGCCTCGAGATTCCTCCCAAATTGATCTTTGAAAATCCTATTAATGAGCCTTTAGTAAGTAGCACCTGCATTCTTGAGCCTGCTTGAAGGGCATTGATGTGTACCAATAGTTGTCATTCTCTATGATAAAGGAGGTTTTTTTCTTCATCATCGGGGTGCATCCTAATTTGATGGTACACCTATTTAGCATTTAAGAAAGAGAGATATTGGTAAGCGGCTATTGAGTCCACCAATTTATCTATCATAGGATGCGGATGATAATCCTTGAGACAAGCTTTATTGAGATCTGTGAAGTCCACACATATTTTATAGCTTATATTTGTTTACTTCCTTAAGACTACATTCGCAAGCAACTCTAGATACTAAACTTCTTTAGTAAACCCAGTTGTCATTAACTTGTTCAATTCTTCTTCAATCATAGCTTGTCTCTCTGCTCCAAAGAATCTCTTTTTCTATTTAATTATCTTGAAGGTTAAATCCACATTCAACATGTGAGTGATCACCTCAGGGATGATCCCTGACATCTCAAAGGAGTCCCACTCAAAAGTTTTTCTATGGAAGGCTAAGAACCCTTTCACTTCAGCTTCTTCATCTCTGACTAACCCTGCATTCACCTTGAGGCATCTATCTGATTTCTCCATTTCTACTGGAAAATTTTCTAACTTTTTAGTTGGTTGGGCCCTATGGCCTTCCATCATCCCTTTAACCATGCACACTTCCTCAGTTTCTATTTGCACCATACTATTCCTATTTTTGGTAACTCTATCTTCCTTTCTGGTTTGTGTGTGTTATATACATGAAGTTTGGTCCCATCTGGAAAAGGAACCACTACCTTTCCTTATCTCACGTTAGTGTTTACATCTAAATGGTGGAACAAGTGTCTATCCATCAAAACATCATAAGCTAGAGGAGTTTTAACCATGATGGAGATGGCCATAACTTTGACACATTTTAGGGTTATGCCAATGGTGAAGGGAAATATGATATATCTCGTTGTTGGTACTTCTATTTTATCTAAGGTTTTCACAAGATTCTTGAGCTCTCTCAACTATATTTACTTTATCCCCATCATCTAATATGCTTCATAAGAAAGCAAGTTAGTTGAACTTCCATTATCTACCAAAATCCTCTGTACTGTGAAGTTGGCTATGATTGCCAGGATGACAATCGGGTCATCTCTACTTGGCCCAATGACTTCTGCTTCTTTGTTTGATAGTTTCTAGATTTTGTAAAAGATAAACTCTGACATTTCTTTACTCTGGGCAATGGTTTACCCTTGTTGTTTCTTACTACTTTTTCTTGGGGTCCACCTACAAGATAATATATATTTCCTGCTGAACAATCATTCATTTATGGTGGCTCATGTTCCCCTTCTTCTTTGATAAACCCTTTTAAATAGCCTTGCTTAATCAACCTCTCTATCTCCTCTAACAATTTTTTTTAAGTGTCCTAGTGTGTCCATAAGTGTTATGAAACTTGTAGAATTTTGACTTATCCCTCTTCTCTAGTTCTTTCTTCAATGGATTTGGACTTTTCTAAATGACTTGATATTGGAATGAGGTGAACACCACCTTCGGCCTCACATTAAGAGGAGTGAATTTTGTGATATCAAATCCCTATTTATCTAGCTCTTTTCCCTTTGACTGAGATGCCTCAGTTTGTGCCCTTGTAGACCCCCTCGCTTCTTTTTTCTTGCTTTTCTTCAAAGGAGTCTCTTCCTTTACACTCTTTCACTTTCAAACAAAGTGGCTCACCCAAAAGGCATCGTCATGCCTTATATATTTATGTGCTAAAGTTATGGCATTTTATAAACTATTGGATGAGTCTTTAGATAACTTCTTCAAAACGTCCATGTACGTAGTGCACTTTTGCAGGGCTTTCAACCACTCTTGGCTGGTCCAAACGGGTGCCTTTTAATGCCTTTAGGTAATTGGGTCCCTGTTTAACAAGCTTTAAGGTCTGTGTTTGCATCTATATGAGGATGCTTATACCAAACCTATTCATAGAACCTTTTGTTTGCTACTAGAAACTCTCTATACTCCCTTCCTCCAATTTATCATACCATTTAATGGTTGTTCCATCCAAAGACCCCCAGAAAGCTCTACATAGTGGTTTATCACTCCTAGTTTGCAACTCAACTTCATGCTTGTCATTCAAGATGAGAACTTTTGGATCTGTCGACCCGGTATACTTCATAATGTTTGGGGCTTTGAATTTATTAGGCATCTGGTACTCTGTTACTCTCCTAATAAATTGAGACTTCAACTTAATGATTAGATCTCAATCTTGAGACTTTTTCTTTCCTTCAAACGCCTCCATACATTGATTTACCAGTTCCCTTACATCTTAAAGGTTATGGCTTCAGGCCTTCTATTCTCTGTCTGCCCTCCTAAGAGATCTAGATCTATAGGAGGCCCTTTTTCCCCTCATGTTCCCTTTTAGAATGGTTCTTCCTACTCTTCTCTAAATAATTGGGCCTTGACTCACTTACTCCTTTTGAGCTCTCTTCATCCTCCCTCTAAATTCTTCTACTTCTTTCACCTTGCCCACCTCTTACCTCTCCTTTTCTACCTTCTCCTTCACCTTCCTTTTCCTTCAGATCCTCATTGTTACTCGCTATTGCTCTTATTTCTACCCCTAATATGGTGGTCATTGCTCATGGCTTATCCCCTCCTTCTTCTTTAGGGGTTTCGAACAACCTTGTCCTTGATGTTCTTCCTTGGCCCATTCTTATAGGTTCGTTCATCTATTGCTTAGTTGGGCTCTGATTTTGCAAGAGTTACAATAAAGGAGTTAGTGTGCTCAAGATCCTTTGCAGAGTTGTAGCAAGCTCTAAATGTACATTGGTTTAGGTTTGGGGAGGGGGGGTTGTGAGTGGTAAAGGCAGTGGTTTATTGTGTTTGTCTCATGAAATTGGCTATAGTTTGGAGGATAAGGCTAAGCCAGGGGTGGTGAAGGTGTCTGTGCTTGAGGTTTCTTGCATGGCATTACCTGTTAGGTTACTAGGGGAAGGAATGTCAGTAACATTGTTTCTATTTTTGGGTGTTTTTCCCAAGTTTGAACTTTAAAGTTGTGCAAGATTTTAATTTTTGGATGAGAAAGGAAAACCGATTTGTCTACCCCTAAAAGGAGAAGAGAAAAATGGATACTCTTGAGATAAGGAAATATTTGTTATCAGATTCTCATAGACAGCGCCAATTTAATGAGCTTGAACTCAACAACCTTTGGATCTCTAACAATGGACTTGACTTGTAAGCTTAAAATGAGCCTTCAAAAGGAATAAACATGAGCTAAAGGGTCGAGCTTTTAGCCTCGTAAAGATCCTTTGATGTTCAAGTCAATATCTTTAGGTTTGGCAATGCCTGTAAGCTACTTAGAGTTTTGGAAAGATGAGATTAGGGTTTTTAGAGAGTTTTTGGATAGTGGAACATACTTAAAATGTGTGCCATAATGAGTTATTTATAATATTGGTTGGATTCTCAAGAGGGACAAGTGTACTGTAACATTCTGCCACATGTAAGAAGGTGGAAGAGGGAGGATAGTGGTCCCTCTTTGAGGGAGTGACACGTATCCTTAATGAATATCCCTTGAACATACTGCTTTTAGGACTGACGAATGCATCTCGGTCACTTCGAAGATGGGCCTTCGGTGAGTCTCACTTATTTGTCTTGACTTGAATTATTATTTGAACTTTTTCTTTGTTGGGCCTTTTCCGACCCTGTTCATTTATTCCTTTGGACCTTAACCCAATTCTCTTTATCAAACTCCTATAAAAACATTATTATGTTTGTTGATAAAATAATGATTAAATAGTTAGGTTTTTTTGTAAGAAGATTAAATAGTTAGTTTGAACTAATATAAAAGTATAAAAGTGTGGAGGTTAATTAGATCAAAGTTTAATGATTAGATCTTCTTAAAAAAAAGTTGAATGAGTAAATAGTAATTTATCAAAAACAAAAATTACAATTTGAAAGTTAGATAAATTATGACTTATGTTTTCTTAACTTATAATTCTTACATTATTAACCATTATAGCAACATAAATTAAATAAGACAATTCAAAAAAAATATTTTTAAAAAATATCTTTTATATATATATATATATATATGAATTAACTATTAAATTATGAATAAGATTAGAGAAAAAAATATAGGGTGTAATTTTTTTTATTAGTATTATTTTTTTAAAAAATAAATATAAATAAAATAGTGTTTTTTAAAAAACTTTTTTTTTGAACTGAATGATTATACTATTTCAGACTTATCCTATATGATATATGATATAACCAATTCTTTTCTTTAAGAAAAAAATTAGGAAAAAATAAAATAAAAAATAAAAGCTTGGAGAGAAGTTATTTAAGTTTAGATGAGACATACTCTGGTGCTACACTTGCCTTTTACGTTGTATGGTCCGTTTATATGGTTGGTCACGTGTTCTCCGTCAGTAAGAAAGCGCGTTTCTAGATGATGTTTAGATGGTTGACAGCAACAAAGCCATCCAAAATTTTTAGTGGACACGTTGATCATCATATGCAATTCTTCCCACCATCATAGTCATACAGATTCATTTCTTTCTCTAAATTATCGAAACATTCTTCTGCTTATTGAGACATCTTAACTCTAAAATGCAATCTATAAACGACTTCCAGCTTCATAAGGAAGCCATGTGCAATAATTATAAGGATGAGGAGCACCCAAATGTTAGCTTTTGTTTTTAATAGCACATTTTATTTAATAGAAGCATTGTAATTGATAAAGCCAAAATATTTTTTTTAATCTAAAAAAATTTCTTTAATATTAGGGATAAAAAAAATTAATTACGTGAAAAAAATAAGTACAAAGTTCCTGGATCAAGTTAAATTCAATAATTACACTATTTAAATCCAATAAATTCTCCAATATATTGTGAATTCAAATAAAATAATACTAAATATAGAGAAATAATAAATTCTCATTAAATTTTATATTTTTGTTTATATACAACTTTTTTACTGTAACTCATATTTATACATAATTATTTACTGTATATGATTTGACATTTTACTGTGCGTGTGATTTGATGTGTTTACTATAAATGATTTGACATCCATCCTTTTACACGTTACGTATTTATAACATTCCTCCTTAGATATCAAACTCATAATATTTAAATTACACTTAAATGTCAAACTAGCTTGAGAAAATATATTTAAATACATAAATCTTTTCTTTTTAATGAAAAGAGAAAAATGTTTTCAAGAAAATTGATGAAACAATTTAAATGCATAACTTGAAAACCTTTTAAGCAATATGTGCAATAACAATTCTTTTCATCAATCCATTTTTGGATCAAATAAGAGGGTATTTATAGGTTATAAAATTATACTATTAAGAGATAAAAATTTGAAAAATAAGATAAAAATAAGTATAACAACTAAAACAATTGACTTTGTCTCTAACAGACAAATTGTCAGATTTCTGATCTCTATTTCTGATAGACTGATACATTAATGTCAGCAAAATCAGAGTTTCTTTGCTGAGAAAAAAACATTTTATATGCTGATCAGAAGGTATCCACTGGGATTGGTGAAAAAACTAAGGATACAAGTAAAACCTAAAAGAATATTCCTTTTACAAAGGAATATACCATGCAAACCAACAAAATAATTTTTACGAGACAATTCCTGTGGTTTGGTTTTTCAAAGTAGATTTTACTAGGTTAGGACACCAAGAACAGACATGCATCTAATTGACAAGACTAATCCACTTAATATCAAATACGGCTAAAGATAACTATGACGTGTATCTTTAGCGATTTTCTCATCAAATATCTTCTCTGGATCTTTCAGTTGTCTGATAGATGTAACCAAGTAACTATCATTTGATACTGGATTTGACTTTAATGATCTTCTAATATGCTTATCAGGAGACAGTGAGTCTTAAGTCCATTTGTACACTTAGAAGAATAATTAACTAAATCATATCATATTAGTTTTGTGGTCATCAAAAGTATATTGACAAACTATGAGGCTAACAAAAAACTTCGAATTAATATGTTTGGTTCTATCACTCTTGATGTATCCTTCCTTTATCTGTATGACACATGCTGCATTATCTTCATGTACCACTATTGGCTCTTTATTTACTAGTAGTCCACAAGTTGTTTGAATATGTTGCATCATTAATCTTATCCATACATATTCTTTACTTGCTTCATGAAATGGAATGACCTCGACATGATTCAAAGAAGTAGTAACCAATGTCTGCTTTTGTGAGCACTAAGAAAGTGTTTTACCTCCATAGATAAATACATACCCGGTTTGAGATTTAGCTTTATAAGGATCAGACAAATACCCTACATCTTCATAACTAATACAACCTTACTTTTGAATTTTTAGAATAAAATATTCCCAAATCGGTAATACCTCTAAGATAACAAAATATATGTTTAACACCATTCCAATATATTTTTGTTAGGGATGAGCTGAACCTCGACAATAAATTAACTATAGAAGATATATCAAGATGAATATAGTTGGCAAGGTACATAAATGCTCTGATTGCACTGAGATATGGTACTTATGGAACAAGAATCTCCTCATTCTCTTCACAAGGTCGAAATGGATCCTTTCAATATTGAGACTTTCGCCAATCATTGGAGTAGTCAATGGATTAACTTTATCCATTCCAAAACATTTCAAGACCTTTTATATATAATTTGATTGATGCGCAAGTATTCCATTGTGCATATGTTCAATTTATAAACCAAGACAATATTTTGTATTCCTAAGGTCCTTCATTTCAAATTCTCTTTTCAAACAAGAAGTCACTTCCTGAATTTGTTTATCAGTTCTGATGATGTTTATTCGTCCACATAAACAACAATAATCACACATCTGGATGTTATTTTCTTGGTAAAAAAAAGGACAAAAATATGATTATTTGTATATCCTTTGTTCATTAAGTAATCACTTGAACGATTATACCACATATGTCTAGATTGTTTCAATATGTATAAAGATCTCTGTAATTTAATTGAATATCTTTCAATAGGTCTCATTTTAATGCTCCAGGTATTTTAAATTATTCAAGGATTTTCATATAGATATTATTACCAAGTGATCCATATAAATAAGCTATAACAACATCCATAAGACACATTTTCAAAAACAGTCAGGATGATTGGATATCTAAACATGATTGCATCCATGACATAATCAATGCCTAGTCTTTGAGAAAAACCTTATGTGACAAGTCTAGCCTTGTATCTTACTAAATGAGTTATTGAGTCACGTAGCGGAAGTAAAACAGCGAAAAATGGCTTTTCGATTTTGGAAAATTTTAAAAACATTAGTTCTTTTTTAAAACTCTTTTAACAAATTAGGTTTAGGTATTTTCAAACTCTTTAAAAACTAACCTAAACCTAAGCTGTGGGAGCATAACTCCATAAGGATACTTTAACCAATTTTGTGCAAAATATAATATTAACAAAGAAGGTTAAAAGTATCAAATAGCTCAACTCCTTCCTTTAGTTTGCTACCTAAGTGTGAAGCCTCTAGATTGAAACACACCGAAACTTTTCCAAGCTTATTTCTCCTTAATTCTTCAAGAAGCTTAAACCTTTCTCTCCTTAGTTGTCCAAATTTGGTTCTTGCACCTTTACTAAAATCCTTGAGAGTTGGGGATTGGTTTTGGACTTGAATAATTCCACACACTTTTCTTTCTCAAAGAAATAGAAGAAGAGTTTGAAGATGAAGAACTCTTCTTCAATTACAAACTCCTTTCTTTCTATTTGGTGTGGCTAAAGAAACTTTATCTTTCTAACTCTTAGAGACTTTCTCTCTATAACTCTTAAAGAATTTCTTTAGATCAAAGAAG
Source organism: Codiaeum variegatum (assembly GCA_948294925.1). Classification (NCBI taxonomy): domain Eukaryota; kingdom Viridiplantae; phylum Streptophyta; class Magnoliopsida; order Malpighiales; family Euphorbiaceae; genus Codiaeum; species Codiaeum variegatum. The sequence goes on along the minus strand of CAOJBK010545041.1, from coordinate 4,376 downwards.
ATGAATAGTGGCTCATTCAAATTCTCTTAGGAAAGATGAAGACCTATTTGATCTTATACCCATACTCTGCAACACCTTTTCCTTAAAAAAAGGAAGAGAATGGGAATTGTGTTTGTTGACTAGTCTACTAATAAATAACACTATGACCATAGTTAGTAGGAATTCTCTAATAATGTTTTGTACATATTTTTACATATTTTTCTTTAATATTTAGTTTATTTTTACCCAAAAATTACATTTAATGGGCTTATTAAAGTGCTTTTAAGAGAAAGTAAGGAAACTGTGCAAAAATGAAGTATTTGGAAGGAAAGATGAAGGTCTTGAGTGAATGGATATATAAGGAGAAATTTTTGGAGTTTTGGGGAGTTTTTATTAGGCACAGGCCATGCTTAGGACCTTATAAACCGTACGAGCTATTGGATCAAAAAAAATCTAAAGACTTTGTACTTAGTATGGGCCGTGCAGAATCACTATGGGGCAAGACGGGGCAAGACGCCAAACGCACAAGCCCGTGCGCATATAAAGTGGGGTCGTGTCGACCTTTGCAAGTCAGTGTAGAAGAAGGATTCTTTGGGGGTTTTATATATCTTAAGCCCTAATTTTCAGTATATAAGGAGTTCTATTGATGAAGAATTCGTAGAGAGTTTGTCCAAGCCTTTCTAAACGAATTTCTTGAGAGAGAATTAGTTTAAATTTGATTTAGATTGACTTTGACTGATTTGTTTTCATTGTTTTTACTATTCTTCATCGATTTAGTTTGTGTTAAAAATTGAAGTTGAATTTCTCCAAGGATATTGAGATTTTTCTACACTTTAATTGAGGTTTATTTTCTTAACTTAATTGCTTTAATTCTTTTAGGTTTTCTTTGTGTTAAGAGATTAAGCATGATTTCTCTCAGAATTATTATTGATTTATTGAGAATAAAATCAATCATGAACTAAATTCATTATTATCTAGAGATTGAAGCATGAAGTAGTCTTGATATGATTAATTGTTAAATAATTTATTAATTGGGATTTAACTTATACTTTATTGATTTGAATTAATTCTAATAATTGTCTGCTTGATCACCAATTAGTTAATTTAAGGTTTAGATGATGGAAGGAGAGTGGAAGTCTAAATATTGAACTATTTAATTGAGATTCTAAAATGAATTAGGAATATAAGTTTTAGTCTTAACTCCTTGGATTGATGTATATTTTTTTTAGATTACTTCTATGAATGCGATAGCTAGTTGAATATGTTCTAATTGAATAGATGCATTAAAATTTGGAGAGTTAAACCTAATTAATTGAATTAACAGTTTAAAATCATAAATGATAGACTATGGATTTTCAATTTCTCTAGATTTGTTTATATCATTACATATTCATTAAAATCATTGCTTGCTTGTTTATTTACTTTCTTTTACAAATCAAAGCCATAATCCTTTTTAATTTTAATTGCATCTTTAAGAAATAAAATAATAAAGTTGAACAACTTTTAGTTCCTTGGGAGATACGACATTAGTTCTCATCACGTGCTATAATAGCCCGTATACTTCTGATTGCTATTTGTTAGTATATTTTGAAACAAATAAGTTTTTGGCGTTGTTGCCAGGGAGATCTAAAAAGATCTTGCAAGGTGTTATTACTTTTTTTCTTTATTTATTTACATAGCTTTTAGTTTGCTTTTTCTTTTTTATTTTCTTTCCCCCAATTTTATGAACAAGAGAAGATCTCTTAAAGGAGAACTTATCCCTTTTGATAACGTGCACAGGATCGGAACAGAGAACAGATACAACACGGAGGACCCATTTGCAATTCAAGATCCACATGTAGACAACATGGAGATTGAGGTAGTAAATCTACAAAAATGAGGTAACGGGAATCGAGTTAGAAAGATGGTTGAAGTGATGAGACTTATGAAATAATTTGCTAAATCAGTCATTGGTATGACTATTTCTTGCATCTGATTAGACATGACATCAAGAAATTATGAGCTGAAATCAATCCATTATAATATGCTTCTATCATTCCATGGAATGCCTAATGAGGACCCTCTTAATGTCATTCAGGATTTTTACTTTGTTATTTAGATTGTTCCTCTTCAAGGTTTGAATGAGGTGCTTTCCCTATACCTTGAAGGATGCTGCTAAGACCTAGTTGATGATATTGCCTTCTGATTCTTTAACTATATGGGAAGAGGTTTACACTAAATTTATGCAAAAATTTTATTCCCACCAAAAGAATGTTGATTTGTGTACAAAAATTTCTACTTTCACTCAAATGAAGGGAGAGCCCTTCCATTAGGCATGGGAACGATTCAAAATGTTGCAAATTTAGTGCCCACATCACCATTATCCTTTGCAATAACTAAATCAATTCTTCTATAATGGGCTTTCTTATCACAACTAAGGGATAATAGATAATGCAATTGGAGGTTCCATGAGTGAGGTTACCACTTATTAGGCTTATCAATTGCTTGAGACGTTTGGAACTAATTCCTAGCAAAAGAGTATAAGGGATAGGTGAGCCCTTGCACATGAGGTATCATATAGCAAAGAGATGGTAATGCAAATTGCTGAATTAACTCGCCAAGTTGAGCTGCTAAAAAGGCAAGGTAACACATTGGTTCATACATATCCTTAATTACTTGAATGTATCTAATTGACACATTCTTATGCTTGAGAACCCACCATAAAACATCTCATGGCACTCTATCATACGCTTTTTCCAGATCGATAAACACCATGCGTAAATCTTTCTTCATTTCTTGATACTTCTCTAGAAAATTCTAGTGCTTAACAATCACCTAGAAATTTGAGTTTAAAGGAAACCCTAAATAAATTTATTCAAGTAAGTACCCAAACTCAAGAGGTAAATCATAGACAGTCTGATTCTATGGAGCCTTCAATGAGAAAAGTGAAGACCCAAATGGGTTAAATTGCGACACAAATGCATAATAACAAACAAGGAAAGCTTCCAAGTCAACTAGAGCAAGTTAAGGCCATCACGGTCCTTAGAAGTTATATGGTTATTGATAGTAATATTGGTTATAACCTTTGTGATGTAGGTGATAAGGAGGAGCATGAAAAGGAGCATACTGAGGTGCTCAAGGAGAAGGAGGAAGAGAAGGAGAGCCCAACTCCTTTCAAGCTTCACAAGGCGACTGATCCTTATTGAATGCCTATGTCATTTCTTGAAAGGCTCAAGGGAGGTAAGAATGATAAACAATTTGAGGAGCTTTTTAAGATGCCTTTTAAGGTAAGTATTAATCTTCCTTTACTTGAAGTTATTCAAAAAATTTCGGCTTATGCAAAATTTTTCAAAGAACTAAATTCTAAAAAATGTAAGCTAGAATTAGAGGAAAATATTATTATTTCAGAGGTATTAGTGCTGTTTTACAACAAAAGTTACCTCTAAAATCCAAAGATCCTAGAATTTTTGTAATTAGCATTTAGTTAGTAATGGAGAAGAGGCTAGAGGAGTGATTGAACTAGGTGCTAGTATAAATTTGATGCCTTATGCCTTGTTTCTTCAACTGAATTTGGGTGAGTTGAAACCCACAAAAATATACTTGCAATTAGCCGATAGGTTATTAAGATTCCTTAAAGGAATTATTGAGGATGTGCTAATTCAAGTTAAGGGTTTAATTGTGCTTGTTGATTTTGTTGTGCTTGAGATGGGTGACAGGTTGACTAACAAGTCAGAATTGCATATCTTGTTGGGTAGACCTTTTATGTAAATCACTAGTAATATTATTGACGTTAAGCATGGAAAATTGACTATGTCTATTTTGGGTTGCACTGTGATATTTTCCATATTTAACAATTTCACACAATATGGCACAATTCATGTTGAAAACTCACCTATTGATGAATGTTGCTTTATTGGTTGTGTTGATTCTACTGTTAATGGTATAATTGAGAAACATGTTTTTAACTATGAACTTGAATCCGCACTTACAATTAAAGAAGGAACTGAGTCTATAGTTCTTAAAATTGTAGGTTATTTAGATAATTTGAATAAAGCTGAGATAGTTGAGAATGGAGAGGTTGAGACTTTAGATGTTTCATTGAACCAAAGTGTTGAGAAGGAATCTTCTCAAAAATTAAAGCTTTAAGAGCTCCCCAAACAACTAAAGTATTTTTTTCTAGGTGAGGGTGAATCTTTTCTTGTAATTATATCATCTAAATTGAGTGAGGAAGAAGAACAAAGAGTTGTAGCTGAACTTAAGAGACTTAAGCCATAGGTTGGGTTTTGAGTGACATAAAGGGTATTAATCCTTCCACTTGCATGCATAGAATAATTTTAAAGGAAGGGGCTAAGCCAAAAAGGATATGCAACGTAGGTTGAACCCAACTATGAGTGAGGTAGTAAAGCATGAAGTCCTTA
>CAOJBK010544570.1:0-13776 GCA_948294925.1 Codiaeum variegatum | reverse complement strand
ATAATTAATTACATGAGATGTGATTAATTATTTGGCAAAGATGATTCCTACTAATTTCATGTGCTAATTACATTGACTTGTTGACTAATTATTAGTCAATTTGAGCCAATGGGGTGTTAGCACATGTTATCCATCTCCATCACTTATTTTGTTTTATGTTAAGTGAGATTAAATAATGATGTGTGTGGGTATTTAAATGAAGTGGCTGCCATCTTTTGCCTAAGATGATAAGTTTCATATTCACTATTCATCTTCTTCTCCAATGGTTTAGAGAGAGAATCTCTCTAAGAGTTAGAGAGAGAAAGGTTCAAATTCACACCAAATTTTGAGAGGAACTTTAAATTGAAGAATACTTCTTCAATTTTAAACTTATTTTCAATAACCCTTGGGAAGGGAGTGTGATGGAGCATCAAGTCCAAAGCAATCGTTAAAGTCTCAGTTTCTTAAGTAAAGAAGCAAGAATCAAGTATTTGGGTGATTCTAATGAAAAAAGGATTCAATCTTCTTGAAAAGAGCTAGAGAACAAGCTTTTGGGAAAATCTCAGTATGTCTCAAGCTAGAGGCTTCACATTTGGGGAGCTTAATGAAGGAGGGCGAGAGGAATTTTATATGTTCTAACCATTCTTTGTTTCTATTGTGTTTTGCACAATAATTGGAAAGATCATTGATGTTGAATATGGGTCCATGTTTGGGTTTAGTATTTTGTTAAAGAGTTTAATGAATATCTAAATCCAACCATGTCAAAAGTGTTTTGGCATGGTAAATGTTTCATAAAAATTATTTTGAAAAAAAACCAAGTAACATCGAATTTTTGCAAAAAATAATTTTTGCGTTGGACAGTGCTGCTTTCCAGCAGCATTCTATGCTAGACAGTGCTGCAGGAGTTGCTGTCCAGTAGTATTCAGTCTAACAGAGCTACTGGACAAAGCTGTTGGAGCTTCTATCCTGCAACACTCTGTCCAGCAGTGCTGCTAGACAGTGCTGAAATTTTGTTTCCGGCTTCCGCTACGCTACTCCGTATTCGCCCTTCAATTGCCTTTAGTGAAATTTGTAAAACTAAGAGAGAGGGTAGTCTAGGTTTGAGAGACATTATGATCTATAACAAAGCTACAATCTCTAGGAAATTTTGGAAGCTTTTTGTTCCCAAGACTTCTTTATGGGAACATTGGTCATTAAAAATAAGTTGAAATAACTTAGTTTTTAAGGTCTCGCCAAGCCTGTAAAGGCAAGCTGAAGTTAGAGATATCTTCTCAAATTGAGGGACTGTTAAGCCCTTTTTTAGTACACATTAGGGAAATTAAGATTTTATTTTTGGTTTGATTCATAGATTGAGGGTGTCATTGTCATTGACAAGTTTCCTTACATGAGTAAAGACTTCAATGTTCCCAAGAAGCCATTGGAACTAGCTTGACCCTATGAATAGTATCACTCAAGAAGCATAGGGTTTCATTCAAAGGCATTAGACTGTTAATCTAAATAAAGAGGATGTCATTAGTTAGAAGCCTCAAAAGTCAGGTAAATTCACAGTTGCGTCTGCTTACTTTCATTTTCTCCCTTATGTGCTGGATACCAGTTTAGAGTACTGTTTAGAGGTCTTTAAATGTACCTATACATTGTTTCATTACTTGGCTAGCTTTAAAGGATCATTTGACTATCATGAATACATTATGTAAGATGGTTCTTTCTCAGATTGATGCTTATCCATTGTGTGTAATTGATTCTGAATTAGTTGAACTATTTTTTCCCGCTCTACTAGTATTCCTATCTGAGAAATTATTATGAAGGCGTGTTGTAGTTAAGTTGTTGTTTTCAATTGGCGTAGGATTTAAAGTTTTCATTGTAGGAAAGCTACTGAGGAAGGGATTTTAGGTCATGTAAGAAGGGTAGCTCTCATGGCTATAGCTACTTTGTGTGGCAGGCTCGGAATTACTTTATATATAATCAAGAAGTTTTTATTGTAAACAAAATTCATCATCAAATTAGGGATATTATTTTGAGGAAAAATGTATAGGAAGAGGGATAATAGCTCACTCTTTATTAAGTTCTATAGAAATTGGCAAGCTATTTAGCGGCATTACCACTTTGGTGTTTTTTTTTTTAAATTGGAACATTTTGGTGCTTTGGAAAAAAAAAGTTTCAAAAACTATATAAATCATACTTATGTTGTTTAAAAAAATTCTTAATAGTTCTTATGTAGGTTTGAATAAATTATAGAAGTAAAATTACTTATAAACATTCAGAAAATTATATAATTGACTTTATTAAATGGGATATTAAAATTAAAAGAAAGTTCACTCCATAATATGTACAAATGAAAATTCTATTATGATATTTTTTTTACTATGTAAAAGATTATCTGGTTATAAAACTTAATTTAAATTTAGTATATTTTTATTTAAAAACTAAAATATATAAAAAAATAATTGTAAAACTTAAAAATAAAAAAAAATTGTATAAAAACTCATTATGATCTTGCAGTTTAAATTTATTAAATTTTTTTATTTTTTAACTTTATATTTATCAAAGTTATTAATCAATGGAATGAGATTATTAGTAAATTGAGAGACATCTATTTCCTTTGTTTACGCTCGATTTCCTCCTTTCTAAGGGCTTATCATTATTACCACCAGAGTATCAGCTAGGGGCGACTTTTGGCAACTTAGACTATCAGAGAAATTCCAAACTTGATGGTCAATATTTTAGTTGTTTATTTTTTCTTGCTTGTCCTTATGTTTGTTTAAAATCATGGTTTTAAGGGCTAAGTCTCAATTAGTTATCTTCCTTGAGTGTCGTTTATATTTTTATGGAGATCTAAGTCAATGGTTAAAGGACTGTCTCTAATCATAGATGGGGTTTCTATTGTCGACAATGAAGCTCAAGGGTGGTTACATCTATGCTCATAGAAGCAATTGAACCTTGATTTCTTCATCATATATTTATATTTAAATAACTTTTTTAGATTTAAAGTCCTTTGAGTGTAATACATTTCTTAAATTATATAGGATGGATATTATGTTATTTAATATCCTATTACTTAATCCATTACTTAATTTAATACACTAGGTAAGCTACATAATATCCTATATGTTAAAACCCAAGAATAATCTCCTTGGATGGATATTATGTATGAAAATCAACTATCATTTTGTAGTGCTTATTATTCTATTGGGCACTTACCTCTTGATTATAGGCATAACAAACTTGATGACAGTAAGGGCTTTATGAAAAACATTGGGTATTCTAAACCTAAAGCAAATAATTCTACCAATAGATGGACCCCTAAAAAATAAGAACAATAAAAAATTTTGATCACAAAAGTTTTTTACCAATTTGATGTCGTTACTCTTGTTAAAGGTGTGGATGATCTAATTGAACCTACGACTACAACAGATGATTCTGACTTAGATACTAAGGGTACCAATGAGGATAATGGAATTTGTACTGATATGAGAACCAAAGTATCTAAAGGTAAGGGAATGCAATCTGACAATCAACCATATGTTATTGGCTCAGGTACCTCCTTAGCTAAAGATTATAATCCACTTGTAATGATATGCTTCGTTGAACAATCTAATAAGAAATCTTAAGCAGATCTCTTTGAAGAGCACGAGAATATTGTTCCCCTAAATGTTGTTCTTTGATTGATCATGAGCATGATAATTTTATGTCGAACTACAGGTAGACATAGAAAAATAGACTTGGAATACTATTTAGAACAAGAAAACAAATAGATATAAGGATGTTCCGATAACTTGCACACAAACAGTGTAAATTAAAAAACTAAAAATGAAGCTTAACTTTTAATTTTATTTGTTTGTTTAGTTTATATTTCTCCTTAAGATTAGATTGTTTTCTTTATCTTTATTCTTCTTTTTTACTTCAAATTTTATTCAAAAACTTATGTGTCGTTATGTGAATAAAGAAGGGAGAAAGGAATGTAAAAATATAAGATATTTAATATTTTTATTTATTTTATACATAATAATTGTTATTTTTTAGGGAAAAACATTAACTAATGACAGAGTTAAACACATCATTATAAACCAAAAATTTCACTTGGGAGGGAAACTTGGATTGCCAAAAGAAATCCCTATGATCAACAGATAGAGCCAAATGTGCTACAGCATGGACATGTTATTTATATTCTCTATAAACACAATTACAAAAAGAACTAAATAATTTAGAAGCTAGATCAAGCATATCTTGAATAACAAGTTCAAGGTAATTGTTAAGAAATTCATCTTTGGCAACTCATGAACCACCAACTAACTTTTAGACTCAGTTGTAATATCATGATAATCCATTTATTCCAGAATAGAAAAGCTATAATGAAGAGCTTTAGCTTTTGCTACATTAATGGAAAAAAGAAGTTGATTACCTTGTAGTCATAACAATTATAGCACAAAACCTAAGGAGTTCCTGCAAATTACACCCAATCTAACATTAATATCTTTACAGATGGCAACATTTTTATATATTTTGATAGTATCTATGAAAGTTTTCTACCATGGCTGCCTTGCAAGGCAAGAATACACTAAGGAAGATTAAAAGCAGTTCGAATATTCTAACAAATTGACAATATGAGAAATAACATGGTGATGAGATAAATTCACTCCTTGAAAATAAATTCTATAAAGTGAGTTCTAAATCCCAAGCTAACATAATAAAAAGTCTAACAATGCCTGTTAGGGAATGAAATATAATAGAAGTGAACTAGTCCTTGAAAGAGGTATTTGATGGTAAATCTAAATGCAATGGACTAATATGCCATAAATGGATCTTCCAAAGGAAGTCTTTAAGTGCATGATCAATTGTTTTAGGTATAAAACCACATCTTTAACAAATAGCATCAACATTCACCTTTTTATCGACCAAATTGCAAATCACAGGAAAAATGTACTTATAAGCTTTCAAAAAAAATGGAAGACCTTTGGTGGCACTTTATGATTCTAAAGAGTTTTTCAATTAAGCTAAGATTCAAATTTTGATTTACCAAAAGTGGAGAGAAATGAAGCAAATGCTTGCTTAAAGATAACATGATAATTGCTCTTTACAATTTAGTTTCTATAGCCTAAAAGTATCATATGAAGCTATCTTTGTGGCATCTAAAGCTCAAAAGAATGACTCTTATTTGCTATTGCTCAAATGTGAAGAATACCTATGAAATCAAACTTGAGTTTCACTTATCAATATTAAGAATTATAAGACCAAAACGGGGGAGACTTGAAGTAGATACTTAAGTGCTCTTCATTGTATAATTTCATGGCCGGCAAAGTGGTATATGAGACTATCTTTGGACGTCTAAAATTTAAAGAAATGGTTCGTATTTGTTATTGTTTAAATGAGAGGAACATTTAAGAAATGAAATCTGAATTTTACTTAGTAGTATTAGGAATTATGAGATCACTATAGTTGCATCAATGATTAGAGTGCTTTTGGGGGATCAGACTTAAACGAATATTAGTAGTTGTTTTCTAATTAAAATTCTTATTATTGAAAGAGTGATTCAAATATGAATATATTAATTTAACTTTTTAATTAAATGTATAATACTCCATCGATCCACAAATTATTGTCTGTTTTGACTTGTTATGTGATAAGCTTTCAACCTAATAACTTAATTTGATAAGCGTTGAACATAACAACTTTTTATCTCTTTGAGTATGGATTGGACTGGATGAACTCGAATGCCTGCACTATGAACAAACATGGACTTAAAAGGGCAGGCCTTAAGCCTAACAGAGATCCTCCGACGTCCAAGTCAGATTTGGATTAAGCAATGCCTTAGCCTCTTATGACTTCTTAGAACATATTAAGATTTTTTAGAGTTCTCGGATAAGTCTTACATACCTTGAAATGTGTGCCAGATTGAGATATTTATAGTATTTGTTAGATTTCTAAAGTAAACATGTGTCACCATACTAGATTGCCATGTGTCACGAGGTGATTGGCTCATATGGTGGTCCTTAGGTGATGTTAGGACATATGTTCAAATGAATATTTACTTGATATTGCCACTAGACCCTTGTGCTGGAGGTACCTCCGTCGCATATCTCGACGAAGGTCACCTTCAAAGGCTCTGACTTTGGACTTTCTTTGAATTTTACTTTTCTTGGACCATTATTTCATAATTGGTGGGTCTTAGGTCTTTTGTCTTTTGATTAGAGCCATATCATTACGGTCTTCCAAATTATGTTTTGATCATTATTTTTTATTATGATATAAATAAAAATCATCAAAAATATATAATTTTGTGAAAAGTATTTTTAAAAATAAATATAATAATATCAATTACATATTATAATTAATGGCAAAATCAGTCATGGACTAAGATGGGCTATAGCCCAAATGACTTGAAAAAAAATTATAAAAATATATATTATATTTGTATATTACTTCATTCTAGTTGACATATTTTTTTGTATTTTAACTTTTTTTTAGCTCAGTTTTCTTGAGAAGCTACTCTTTTTTTTTTTAAATTTCAATTTTATCACTTAATAAAAATTTATGTCGATATTTTTGATGTATTAAACTTCAAAAAAAAAAATAATTCAACATTTCTTTTTATAAATAAATTCTTGGTTAAAAGCACTTGTAATTTAAAAAATGATATTTATATCAAATTTAAAATTGAATTATAAATTTGACATTTTTTAAAAATTTTTAATTTTAATATAATCAATTTTATAAATTTAAGAATATAAATGCAAAAGGTTATTTCCAAAATCTTAATATAAAAAGGTATAATTGTAGTTCAACCTTTTACGGCTAAGCTATTGTTTTAAAAATTGTCCAACAAATTAAACAAAATAATAAATTGCTTAAACAGTAATAAATTTATAGTTATACTTTTATTATAATAGCAAAAAATATTTATTCTAGCATTCAAAAATAGTATCCAATTTATTTTTTACTTTTGCTTGTTTTTTGCAATAACTACTTAATAAACATTTTCATCTATGAATCATAACAAATATATTTTAAATGATTAAACAAAAAATGAGTTTTTAATTGATTTAATGGTGGTTTATATTTTTCAATACCAATTAATTTTGATTTAAATTTATGATAAATACATTTAATTGATCTAAATATATATCAAAAAGTTCAACTTTAATATAAAAATATATATATATCTGACACGTATTTTTTGAATTGTTATTAATGAATATATTTATAAATTAATTAGGGTAGTTAAAATTTTTAGTTACATCATTGATTTTGATACTATTATTCAGGATTCTATTTTTTTTTACATAATTGATTCTATTATGTTCAGTTTATGAAATGATGAACGAATATCTCTACTCATTTGTTAGTTAAGGAAGCTCATTTCAAAATTTATCACGTTTCCTTTAGTATTTCTGTTTTTATTTGCAATGTTGTACTATAGTTAAAAAAATTCTTGATTACGTCATTGACTCTAATATTATATATTTTTAAAAAATTGATAATTAAAAATATTTAATTTTGATATTTAAATTCAAAAAAGACTAAAATGAGTATTAAATTTTAAAATAAAAACAGAAGACCTAATGATTTTTATCATCCACAAGGAAATCCAATGCTAAATAGCCGTTTAAAAGTGAAATTAAACGGTATAAAGCTCCTCCCAACATAATAACAACCCAATTACCCACTCTTTTTTCCAATTGGACTCCGTAATTATTTAACGGTAATTATGATTTACCAGTAAAAGTCATACCATAAGGTTATTTTTGGAAATGCAAATCACACTATAGCTACCCACCATTTACCAAAATCTCACAAGTGGGATCCACTCTTTTCCAGCTATAAATATCCACCCTTTCTTCTTTCTTCAACCTCTCCCTCCCCTAATACCACTTCACACAGCAGCTGCCTTCACTTTTCTCCAGTAACCAAACTTTTCTGTTTCTTTCTCTATTTCTTTTTCCATTTATTACCAACATAACAATAACAGCTGTAACAGGATTTTCCGATTAAAATGGTCGACGTCGACCGGAGGATGACCGGTCTTAATCCGGCTCATATAGCTGGTTTACGCCGTCTCTCAGCTCGGGCTGCTGCTCCATCAACAGCTACTTCTCTTCCTGTTCGCAATGGTCTAGTCTCCTTTTCTTCTCTTGCTGATAAAGTTATTACCCATTTACGTAACTCGGGTATCCAAGTTCAACCGGGTCTATCTGATGCTGAATTTGCACGTGCTGAAGCTGAATTTGGCTTCGCTTTTCCTCCCGATCTTCGCGCCGTACTTTCCGCCGGTTTGCCCGTTGGTCCTGGTTTTCCAGATTGGAGGTCATCCGGTGCACGCCTTCATCTTCGTGCTTCGTTTGATCTTCCAATTGCTGCTATTTCGTTTCAAATCGCACGCAATGCTCTTTGGTCCAAGTCATGGGGCCCGAGACCGTCTGACCCGGAAAAGGCATTGAGAATAGCGAGAAATGCGCTGAAGAGAGCTCCGCTTTTAATTCCCATTTTCAACCATTGTTACATTCCTTGTCACCCTTCTTTGGCTGGTAATCCTATTTTTTTCGTTGATGAGAATCGGAACTTTTGTTGCGGTTTGGATCTATCTGATTTTTTCGATCGTGAGTCTCTCTTTCGGAGCTCCGAGTCAAACCCGATTATTCTGAAGAAACAGAGATCTGTCAGTGAGAAGTCAGCTGGGTCTTCCACTAATTATTCGCGTAGAAGCTTGGATACGGGTTTAGCAACTGAAGCAAGAACTCCGAGATGGATCGAATTCTGGAGCGACGCAGCTATAGACAGAAGGAGGCGAAACTCGGCGTCGTCCACGTCAGAGACATCGTCACCGGAGCGGTTTTTCGATATGCCGAGATCGGAGACGCCTAAATGGGTAGAGGAGTATGTAGAGAAAATCGGGTCGGTTCTTAGAGAAGGTGGGTGGAGCGAAGCAGATACAACCGAGATGGTACACGTGTCAGCATCGAGTTTCTTTGAAGGCGAGATGGTTTTGTTAGACAATCAAGCAGTCCTCGACGCTCTGCTTTTGAAAGCGGATCGGTTCTCAGACTCGCTTCGAAAAGCTGGGTGGAGCTCGGAAGAAGTTTCGGATGCATTGGGTTTTGATTTTAGACCAGAGAAGGAAAGGAAACCGACCAAGAAACTTTCACCTGAGCTGGCTGAGAAAATAGGGAAATTGGCTGAGTCGGTTTCCCTGTCATAAAGGCCGCATCGAGATTTTTTTATTAATTTTTTTTTTTCATATTAAGCCTCGTGGTTGGGTTTTTCCCTTTTTTGAATAGTGAAAATTGAAAATACATGGGGGAATGGATTGTACGATGAAACAGACTTATAAAATTTTTCAAAAGTTCAAAAAAAAAAAAAAGAGAGAGAGGGTTCAAAATTATTGTTCATATGTAAAAATAATCTGATGAGACATTATAGAAATTCTCTTTTTTTTTTCCAGTAATTATTGTTATTTTTTATAATAGTTGCAATTTGAAGTATCCTCAAGATGATTTTATTATTATTGATACTGTTCAGATTTAATCTGGCTCAGTTTCAATAATATATTTAGATCTTAACTTAATTTTGTAGCACTCTATCCTACTTAAATTTCAGTCTCACAACTGGCATTGTTTCTTATGGTATTCAGGATTCGAATCCTACAGTAGATAAGTGTTACTGATCCCATAGAGAGGTACACTGTCAAGTGTCCAGAGCTTACACATGTCACCAACAACAAAATTTTCATCTTATAAATACTGACCTCAACTACTCAAATGAGTTAATGCTTCCATACATATTTTCTTCACAATCAAACATCACAAACACTGTTCCATTTGAGTTTAAACCATTTTTAATTTAAGCGTCGGATAATTATCGTCGGACACAATGTCCGGCCACCTCTGACCGTTCCCTTATCTGTGAAGATCAATTTTAGCTCGATCAGAACCGTTCAAACTTAGCGTTGATCAAAATCCATACTCATCAATTATTTTTATTTTATTTAATTATTACATCTATATTAGTTCATTCTATTTTATTATAAGAATTATTGTGCTTTATTAAAAAAAAATAATTACTTTTGTTATTTTTAAATAAGTGATTTTGTTATTTTTCGTATCTAAATATAAAAATAAATTTATAAAAAAAATTTAAAATTATAATATAAAAATATATTAATAATTTTATTTTAAATATTATTTTTATAAAATTATTTTTTTATAATTTTTTATTTACATGTTTTAAAAATAATTAAAATTTATAATAAAAATAATGATGATTTACTTTTAAATGAAGAAAATAAGTTCTTACAACAGCGAATACTAGTAATTTGTTAATAAAAAATTAATTTATGATGGAGCTTAACTGGCTTCGTTTTCTTAAAAATAAATATAAGCACCAGGGCACGTGTGCACCTTTTTGAATAAAGAGAACCGTTGTTGGGTTCCTTGTTTTCTGTATTTTATGTTTGGGCGAAGTATTTATCAGTTTCAAAAAAAGTGAAAGATATGCGAACGGTGTCGTTTAAGATCATATAAAAAGGGTGCAGTTTGATAAATCTTTGTTTTATTCTTTGGCTCTACATTTTTTTAGGAAAGTAAAAGTTAAGTTGATATCCTAGCTGTTGTTGTGTTTATTTTCATAGAACTTTAATATAACTCTTTTTGTTAGATTGGACTAACATGTATTTTAGAAAATGGTTAAGAGTGGCATATGGATGTTCGATGAAAACATTCAGATGATAAAGTCAGTATGACGGAGGAGTTGAAAAGAAAATTCTTTGAAGTGGATTAAGTTCAATTTATCTGTGTGAAATATTTTGAGAGATATTTATAAGATTGAGTCACTGATAAATATGTATTCGTATTTGATAGATTGTAAAATACTTTTGATGAGATTATGATATGATTTGAGAATTGATGAGTGATGTAAACAGTTTTTTATCAGACGTTCAGACTTTAAATGTTAACAGATCATGTATTTGAAGATTTGAGAAATCGAACGAGTAATTAACTTGGATCACACTATTATTAATGTCAAATCATATCTGAATCATATTCATACGAGCTCGGTGCCACTAGTTATGTTGATTGACAAGAGTCCATAACGAGCTAGTGGCAAATGATAGTAAATTATCTTCTTTTAAGATATTAGGGAAATTATTGTTTTTTGAAAAAAATAAAATTTGAAATGGTCATTGGAATTTGAGATAAAGATATTGGGTGGATTGGCAGAGGAAAACCTGACAGGGGAAACCTTCTTACCGTTCAGCTTTTGAGAGACAGAACAACGAGGTGTTTGGCTGTTTCTTTTGTTTTCTTATTTTTTAACTAAATTTGGGAAAGAAATAGTCAGGCAAAATGTTGTAATTTGAGAGGAATTTGATGGGCAAAGTTGGAAAGACAAGGGACCCATGTGATTGTAGTGATGGTTTTGCCGTACATATTCAGATCAGATGGGATTGTTTAGGGAAGGCAAAAAATTGGATTCCCATCCTTTCCTTTGTATACTTTTCATAATTTTCACACCTGAATTTCATATATTAATCTTTGACAAAAAAAAAAATGATATATTAAAATTTTTTTTTATTTAAAAATAATATATTTTTTTTCATTTTCTGTAGCTCTTTTTGAATTTTTTTTTCTTCACATCCAATTTACATTTTCATGCACAATAAACTCAAATTCAATTCCTTCCCAATTCAAAAAAGAAAATTTATTATTATTTTTTTTCATTTTCAATATTAAAATAATGTTGTTACTGAATTAATAAATTAATATAGTGTAGGTTCATATGTGGAAGAGCATGAACAAGAGCGTACGGCAAAAATGTGGAGTTTTGGGTCATAAAAATTTGGAAATAATGTTGGGTAATTCATATTTACAGAAGGCTTCATTCAATGGATTGGATTGAATGTCATCATTCCATTTTGCTTTGGAATTGGAAGTTTCTACTAAGCCTATGTTTAGCTTTCATGTTTATGTTGAGTTGTTTCAATTTCTTTTTACAAGTTTCTCACATTGTGCCACTCAATGGCTTTTTACCTCTAATTTAGCACTCCAAATTGTTATAATTCCATATCTTTTGACCGTTGATTAGCATTTGGCATCCAATGGATAGATTATTTTGAAAAAAATAAAACTTACATATTGATATCGAGCAGCATTGGGCTGGTTCGGGTAGGACAACACACTTGGATCCTGACCGAAACTTATAGCACTATGTCTTACCTGAACCCCAGGCTCACAACAAACTTTGTCACTTCTGGGATTCGGAGGTTCAGGTCTCACAACAGACAGGTATCACTGATCCCATAGAGAGATATACTGCAATGTGCCCGGCGCTAACACATGTCTCCTTGAGCAGGGCTTTCATCCTATAAATATAGATCTCAGTGATTCAAACAGAGTAATGCATACTTTTCTCACAATCAAATACTACAAACACAATTCCATTATTGAATTACAACCTGTTTCTGACTTGAACGTCGGAGGGTTAACGCCGGACACAACGCCCGGCCATTTTCGACCACTGTCTTATCTGTACAGGCTTGTTTTAATTCAATCAGAATGGTTCTAATCCATCGTTGGCCAATACTCATTCGCAATTAATATATGCTCCCTAACCACTAAAATAAAACAAAAACAAAAATTATAAGAACCAAACTATTCAATTGGATGGTAAGATTATTCATTAGTCAATCAGTGTTTTGGACAGATTCTTCCCCACATCAACAAATTATATTTTTAATATAAACAAATAATTAGTCTTAGAATTGACCATTAAAAAAAAAAAAGCAATTTGAATTTAAATCAAATCATTTTTCAAAAGAAAATTTAACTATTTGCAAAGCATCCCAAGCACTGGCAATTAATGCTTCCAACGGTCAATTCCACCACTAACTGATGTTGATAGTTACTTGTCACGTGCTATTCCCACCGTCCCTTCACGTTCATCACGTGCCACTCCATCCCTCTTCTTCACAAACCGTTAATACCATTGTGCAATAAATATCAGTTTAGATTCAAAGGACATGTGATTCATGTTAAAATGGACTTTTGATATAGTTATGGGCTCACCTCTTCTGTCTCCGGATCCGAGACAGTATATTGGGCCCATATTCTAAGTATGAAGTTTTTTCTACATATATGAGTGGGAAAAAAAAATTGTTATTATTTCTGCTTTTA
This sequence comes from Codiaeum variegatum, assembly GCA_948294925.1. Taxonomy (NCBI): domain Eukaryota; kingdom Viridiplantae; phylum Streptophyta; class Magnoliopsida; order Malpighiales; family Euphorbiaceae; genus Codiaeum; species Codiaeum variegatum. The sequence goes on along the minus strand of CAOJBK010544570.1, from coordinate 637 downwards.
TATTTATCGGTATACTATACTTTAATTTGACAAAGATTTTAAATTTAATAAATCCTCATTGGTCATTATAAATAAAAGAAATTATCAAGATAAAATTTAATTTCAGTAAATATATAATAAAATGATTTTAAAATTACTCTAATAAAAAAAAATTGAAGCAATAAATTAATGATTATATTTGCTTCCTACTTCTCATCAACTTTTTTCTTTTATATATATATATATATATATATATATATGGGAAAAAAATTATAATTTTCTTTTTTCAAATAATGAGTAATTGTAGAACTATAAGTGAAATTATGACGCAGGGAAGAGTGCAAAAGCAAAATACTTAGGTGCGTAAAAACGCCGAAAAACTGAATAATTTCTGAATAATGTAAAAACTGTCCAAAATATCCCTACTAACACATATTTATAGTAGGAAAAGTCCAAGCCCTAAACGGAAAAGGAAAACATTAAAAACCCATAACAAAAAGATAACTTGCGTCCTAAGTAAAACAGTAAAACCCAGTTTCGGAGCCCAAGACGATCGAATTTGGCAAAATTAGGGCGTAGTTCACGGCAAAGCCGTGACTTTGGGTCGCGGGCCCATTTCCAATGAGAAAACTCATAAAAATCGCCAAAATCCGACACT
>CAOJBK010544521.1:0-12425 GCA_948294925.1 Codiaeum variegatum | reverse complement strand
AGACATATTTGATCCTTTAATCTCTTTTGCTTTCATTCAATAACTTTATTATGAACTTTCATATGAATAAAATTGAATGTACACTTGTTGAATTGCACAATAAGTTAGTATCTACCCAAAAGGACATGGATGGGGCTAAAGGGAAAGGAGCCATTCTTGTGGTGTCTTCTACTTCTAGTAAGATTAAGAAGAAGAAGAATAAGAAGAAGAAAAAGAACAAGGTTGCCACTCTCACACCAACGGGTGGTGTGACCAAGGATAAGTCCACTGAAGAAGCTTCTAAAAGCAAGGGAAAGTGCTTCCATTATGATGAAACTAGACATTGGAAGAGAAATTGCCTAAGGTTCTTGGAGTCCCTTAAGGGCAAGAAGAAGAAGAGTAAGAAAAAGAGTAAGTCTTATAAAGTATATTTTAATTATTCTATTTCTAATTCTACTTCAAATGTACCATATAATTCATCAGTTGCTTGGATACTTGATAGTGGTGCAAGTTCTCACATTTGTACTTATATGCAGGTAATGATAAGTAAAAGGAGCTTGAATAAGGGAGAAGTGGTCTTGAAGTTAGGCAATGGTGCAAGTGTTGCGACCAAAGCCAATGGAACAACTTTCATTTATCTTAGAGATCATATTTTATTATTGATAGACATTTTATATGTACCTAATGATTTCATGAACATTATATTTGTAAATTGTTTGACTGACTTCGGTAATGTACTTTTATTTAAGAAAAATGTTTGTGAAATCTATTTTGAAAATAGAAGTTTTGGAATGGGATATGTATTGGATTATCTTTATTATCTAGATAATGGAAATAATAAAACTTATCTGAGCATAACTCATATTAATTCCATGATTAAATCTAACTCTAATTGAAAATTAATTTGGTATCTTAGACTTAGACATATATCCGAGGAGAGGATTCTAAAGTTAGAGAAAATAGGGATCCTTGACCATATTGGAAGTGAACCTACTCCAACTTATGAGTCTTGCATCTAAGGAAAGATGACTAGGTCTACCTTTGTGGGATAAAGGGAAAGAGACAAAGAAATTTTGGAAATCATACATAGTGATGTATGTGGACCATTCCCCAAATGGCTAAAGGAAGATATTTATATTTCATCATTTTGACTAATGACCTTTCGAGGTTAGGGTATGTGTATTTGATGAAACATAAACATGAATCATTTGAAAAGTTAATGGAATTCATGCATGAAGTTGAGAAATAAATCAAAAAAGTGTTAAGACTCTTCAACTAGGTCGAGGAGGCAATTGATTAAGTATGAAGTTTAATAACTTCATTAAAGACCATGGTATAATATTATGGCTGGGTCCTTCTATTACATTACAGTTGAATGGTGTTTCCAAAAGGAGAAATCGTACCCTACTGGATATGGTGCGATCTATGATGAGCTATACCGATCTAATTGATAATTTATCCATATAAATACCTTGGAGATCTAGTAGAGTATCTCATCCTCCGGAGAGATATGAACTTTTTAATGGGAATGTACACAGGTTATTCATTCATGAGGAAGTTGATCAAGTTATTGATCCTACTACTTATGAGGAAGCTATATCAGATATAGATTCTTCTAAATGGCTAGAGGATATGAAAACTGAAATGGATTCCATATATGTTAACCAAGTCTAGGAACTTATAGATCCAGCTGAAGGCATTGTACCCATAGGGAACAAATGGGTCTCCAAGCGAAAGATTGGCATAGATGGAAGTGTGGAAATGTTTAAGGCAAGGCTTGTAGGGAAAGGGTTTCACCAGAGTGAAGGGATTGACTATGAGGAAACCTTTTCTCCAGTAACCATGCTTAAATCCATTAGGATTTTATTAGCTATAGTAGCACATTACAATTATGAGGTTTGGCAAATGGATGTCAAAATTGCTTTCCTAAATGGAAACATTGAGGAAAACATTTTCATGGAATAACTGAAAGGTTTTGAATCTAAGGATCGTTCCAAAGTGTGCAAGTTTAAGTAATCCATTTATGGTCTTAAGCAAGCTTCGAGGAGCTGGAATCATCATTTTGATGAAGCAATCAAATCATTTAATTTCATAAAAAAAACAAACATGAACCATGTGTGTACAAGAAGGTTAGTGGGATCGCACTTACATTTTATGTCGATGACGTATTATTAATTAGAAATGACATTAGAATGCTCACAGGTGTGAAACTATAGCTATCCTCAAACTTCTCCATGAAAGACTTAGAAGAAGCCTCTTACATTCTTGGTATTTGCATCTATAGAGATAGATCGAAGAGAATGATAGGGCTTTCCTAAAGTCAGTACTTAGAAAGGATGTTGAAGAAATTCAACATGCTGGATTCTAAGAAGGGATTGTTATCTGTACAACATAGTATCCACCTTTCTAAGAAGATGTCCCTACAGACAGGTGAGGAAAGGGAAAATTTGGCTAAAGTTCTATATGCTTTGATAATTGGAAGCTTAATGTATGTTATGCTATGTACTAGGCCAGATATCGCATACACTATTAGTGTGACTAGCAGGTGTCAATCCAACCCAGGATTAGATCATTGGACTGGGGTCAAAGCTATCCTATAATATATGAGAAGGACTAAATATTTAGTTTTGACTTATAGAGGAGGTGACTTGAGGATAGATGATTTTACATATTCTGACTTTTAGTCAAATGTGGATGATAAAAAATCTATCTTAGGATTTATTTTCACCTGTAATGAAGGAGCAGTTTGCTGGAAGAGTTCCAAGCAATCAAACATTGTAAACTCTACTACAAAAGTCGAGTACATTGTTGCATCAGATGCCGTAAAGGAAGCTATTTGTATTAAGAAGTTCATAACAGAATTTAATGTGGTTCCTTCCATTCAGTTATTGATCTCTCTCTTCTGTGACAACATTGCACAGGCAAAGGAACCTAGGTCTCACCAGAAAAAAATGCATTGAAAGGTGTTATCATATTTTCAAAAAGATCATTAGGGGATGTGATGTAGCCATGGAAAAATGGCATCGACTAAAAACACAGCAGATCCCTTAACTAAGGCTATGAGTCAATAGCAGTTAGATTTTCATCTTGAGAAGATGAGTCTTAGCTACTGTAGAGATTGGCTCTAGATTAGTTCTAGTGCATGTGGGAGATTGTTAGGGTTGTATGTACATTATATGTATTTGTAATCAAAATCCCTTAATGGCAATTTAATATATATATATATATATATATATATATATAAGTTTAATGAATTCATTCATTTTAGTGTTAAATGTATATATGTCCCTTAAGTCTCTTATAAGAGAATCCATTCTTAAAGAGCTTAAGAATATGTGAGACTGATTCTCTTCGGCATAGACTTTAAAGTATGTTCGTGGTCATAGAATTATTGGTAGGAAAGCCATTAATCCAAAAGATCATCACCTTTGTTGTCATCCATGACAAGTATGAGATACTTGTTGGTATGGATGTAGTGAGCCTCATGCTACAGACATGTGATGTAGTGATAACACGTGGATATACTCATGAGATGAGTTAGTTGAATAGTGATGCTAGATGATAGATACATAGGTTTTATTAGCTAGTCAATATCTTATAATTTAGATCATATTTGTGCATATAATCCTTAGACTTGAGGTGACATGTTATCTGACGTATTGGTAGCTATAGTTTGTTACTACTTACATACCGTTGCTATGCAAGTATTGGTATATGGCATGTATTGGTATATGGCATGTAGTGGCCATAGTTAGTGATATGCTGAGGTAAAAGATCTCTAACAAATGACTCATTAACTTAGATAAATAAGGAAGGAATCTTATGACTTCTGATTATTCTTGATACTCAAATTCTTGGCCAAACTAGTTAAGATTCACTAGAAGGAGTTTCTAGTAGGAATAGGTTTATCGTGAATTTGAGTCGCATAAAAGTCATATGCTCTAACATATAGGGTTTGACTATCCCATGACCCTAGCTAAGATCGAGAATCCATAATGAAGGGATTCAAGTGCACAGTAATTATGATCAAAAGGTCCATTCAGTGTCTAGGATACGATCGTCGACACTCATTACTAATTAGGTAGTTGTGATATGTTATGCTTGGCGTCACTGATGACTTTTCGGGCTAAGTGTGCAATGGAGATTACACACTTAGAAGAAAAAAAAAGAGTTTCCTTTATCCCATTGCTAATTAGAACATAAAACTAGTAAGTCACACAACAAAAACCAATTCCCATAGCTTGGAAATAATTATATTAATAATTAACTAAAACGTTTAATTAATTATTATTAATAATTGAATTAAACTTGTAATTATATTTACAAAGACCTTAACATGTCTTGAAGTTTAATTCATAAAGGGATTAATTCAATTATGTCATTATTTGTATGAGATACAAATAAGGATGACTATTTGAAATGTTTTTAGACAAACAAAAAAATTAATTAAGCTTTACATGAGATGTAAGCTTAATCCACATTAGATGGGATTAATTAAGGTTAAAATATGATTCCAACTAAATAATAACTTAATATAGTTGACTAATTGACTAGTCAAATATTCAACTAGATAAGTTAACCATACCTCCTTTAATTTAGTGAAAAGGTGATCTTAAGGTATGGGATTAGTTAAGTTGTGTGTCATCGTTTTGCATAACACTCCACATAAAAGGGGATTTGGAATTATTCAACATCTTCAACCTTGGAATTTCCCTAAGAGTTAGATATAAAAGCTCTCTAAGAGTTATAGAGAGAAAGTTCCAAATACCACACCAAATAGAGAGATTTGAGTTTGCTTTGATGAAGAGTTCTTCAACTATAAACCATTCTCCTATTACTTTAAGAAAGAAGTTTCTGGAGAGTTCAAAGTCCAAAATAAATCCCTCATTCTCAAGTAAAGAAGCAAGAACCAAGTTTTTGGGAAACCAAAGAGAGATGGTTCCAGTTTCTTGAAGAGGAAATGAGATCAAGCTTTGGGAAAACTTTAGTGTGATTCGAGTTAGAGGCTTCGTATATAAGAAGCTTAACGATGGAGGGAGTAGAGGTATTTTATGCTTCTAATACTTCCTTGGTTATAATTGTGTTTTGTACAATAGTTAGCTATTGTATCATTGGTTAAAGTTATTTTTCTAAACCTTGGTTTAGACATTTATTAAAGAGTTTTATAAATGGCTAAACCATCTATGTTAAAAGAGTTTTAACATAGAACAAGTTTTTTAAAAGGTTTTAAAATAAAAAGTAAGTGCTTTTGATTTTTGCTTCTATTGCGCTACTCGTAATTTTTCCTTCAGGGAGACATTTTGTACAAGTAAATTTGGAATGGCAACCACCTAAGGTGTGTTTCTGAGGAAGAAGCCAACAGAATTATGGAGGAAATCCATCGTGGGGAGGATGGCACCCAAATGAATGGATGGTCACTTTCATAGAAAATCATGAGCCAAGGATACTACTGGCTTACTATGAATAAAGATTATGCCCAATTAGCCTAGAAATGACATAAGTGTCAGACTTATGCCACACTTTAGAAGTTTTCTCCCTCACAACTTAATTCCATCACAACCCTTTAGCCTTTCGTTATATAGGGCATTGATGTCATTGGCAAGATTAAACAAAAATTATCTGTTGGCCATGAATACATTTTGGTGGCTATCAATTACTTCACCAACTGTGTTGAAGTTACACCTTACCAAGTTATGGAATTAAAAAGGGTGGCACAATTCTTTAAAATAAACATCATCATAAGGTATGGAACTCAATTTAAAGTAATCTTAGACAATGGTTCCCACTTCCATAAAGAGGTAGTTGTCCTCTTAAAAAAGGAAAAGATACAACACCACAGGTCTTCACCATACTTACCTTAGACCAATGAAGCAGTTGAAGCTGCTAATAAAGCATTGAAGAACATTCATCAAAAAATGATTGGCAATCAGAAGAGTTGGCACCTGCATTTTCTAAGTGCCTTACTTGGGTATAGAACTATATACAAATCAACTACCAAAGTCTTACCCTACTCATTAGTCTATGGAATGGAATCAGTCCTGCTAATAGAGTTGCTAATTCAATCAGCATGAGTTCTCCAAGAAGTATAGATCTCTAAGCTTGAACTGGCAATAGGCCTACTATGACCAACTCAACATAGTTGATGAAAAGGTTAGAAGCTCTCCATCAGTCTAAAAACTACCAGCTGAGACTAGTAACGCATTTCAACAAAAGAGTCAAGGACCACAAACTCAGAGAAGGCAACCTTGTCTTGAAAGAAATCAGATAACTCGTACAAGACAATCGAGGGAAATTCAGACCTCTTTGGAGTGGACTTTATGTAATCAAATAGATCATGTCAAGCAAAGTTGTCATCATAATGGATGTCGATGGAAATGAGTTCAATCATCCTACCAACCTCGACCAGCTCAAGAAATACAACATTTAGTGTTCTTGTTGCATGAGCATGCACTGACATCCCATTTCTGTAGTGAGAACTACGTGGACCTAATTCTAAAAAATTACTGTGTACTTCATTTTTCGAAATTTAGTGTAAGGAGATACGTAGGCATCCCTTACAAGCACGCTCCAAAGCATTTAATAAAATTCAATTTACATCTCATTCTAGCTCTTTAACTTGCATGCAAAAGTCAAATAAAGAAATAAATTAGAAAAAAAAAGAATGAAACTTACTTATCTGAAAACCCAAGTGGGCGACTTAGGAAAAATTTAGGGTATAGCCTACTAAACTGAAACTAAAAAGGCGGTCTAGGCAATAACCAAAGCAGCTCGCTAAGTTGAAAACCCAAAAGGGTAGCTTAGGAAAAAATAAGAGCTTAATAAAAATAAAATGCATTTTATTGAGGTCTTATTAATCTTTTGGAACATCCAAAATAAAATATTCGAGACAAAAAACAAAAACAAACTAAAAAGTCTTATTCTAAAAAAGGAACCTAGCCTAGACTCAGACTCACATCTCAATCTCAGTCAAAAGCACATATCACTTTGCATTCTCCTTTAGCCAACATGAATCAATTCACCAGTCTTTGTACTTTAGAAGCTTACTAAAATCATCACCAAGAATCAACATCATACTCTGGAAGTCTCGAATCCAACATGAAAGCATTACTCTAGCTACTCGAGCATTCACAGTGGTAGCCTTAAAAAGGGGACCATATAGGGGCACATCCTGATCATGTCCTGTCTGATGAAGAACTCTGGTAGCTTGATACCATTTCACCTCTTTTAAAGTAAGCAGATACACATACTTGAACCCTTGTCTCTTTGGTATGAAATGCTTAATCTTATACCAATCAAGTCTCTTAAGAAAATCGAAAGGACTCAGTTATATCAACCACCTTATCTAGTCCTTAACAATATGAAAATGGATAACAATCCCCCTAGTTCAATACCATGAAGCAAGATAATCTAGTGATTCAGGACTGGGAATAATCTTGAGATGGTCTCTCAACCAAATCTAATAGAAAGCATGAAAGTAAAAAAATAGCCTCATAAATGCTAAAACAAACAAGCATTGAAAAGGTTTAAATACCTAAAGAAGAATAATACTAGTGGTCTAAGGCTCTCTCAAGCTACAACGACAATTAAAGCTCATCAGTGACTCCGCCAAAATCATACTCGCAATCGACTTCCCTTTATCCATCTGGGGTATTAGCTCAGCCACCCTTGCATCACCCCATCTAACTAGGCCCATAAAAATATAGCCCACTGTCAAACCAAATGCATAGGCCTTTAGCCGTTTAGTGGTCCAAACAGGATTAAAAAGTAGGAGCCCTCCCAAAACATATCAGCCGCGACAGGTAGGTTCTATAAAAAAATCCTTCACCATACTAGAAGCAGCCTCTGTGCTCAAGTCCAAAAGCATCTTGAAAGAGTTAAAGTAGCCTAACCTCTCAACTAGAGTAGCCAGATCAGCCTTGGAGTCATAATTGAATAAAACAAAAAATTCTTTGAAAGTCAGACGCATTTCATCTATACCAGCCCCAAATCAGAAAACATGATCTATCGGATCCCAAAACCTGATACAAGCATTCAAAAAATCCCAATCGATTTTGACGGCTCTAAGCATCAGTAAAGTGTTCATCCCAACCTTTTCAAGGTTGATTGTGCTCACTTGGTTTAAATTCTGGCACCATCCATGCATCATGTGACTGAAGTGTGGCTCAATGTTGTGGAAAAACATAAAGAAACTAAATTTTTCAATGGAAAGATTAAATATTCACATGATTTTTGAAATAAATAATGATTTTTTCATACGACCTTATATAGTGGCATGGAAATCGAGAAGGAAAATGAAGTTTGGAAGGCTGAACACATGAGCCAAGCTGCCAGTGCTACGCAAAACCACCAATGCATGTTCTATCCCCTTAGTATGTTCACCAGTGCTTGGGCACAAGCGCCACTCCTCAGGGGCGCGGCCCAGCTCAAACATCGACTTGGCCCGTCGTCACACTCAGTTTTGACCTAATTAGATTCCATTTTTTATGGCTTTCAACCAAAAAAATTTCCAAAAGGTTCAATTTCAAAATAAAATTATTTTCCTAATGGAAAATCATAATCAAAGTAAACATTTTTCGTAAATGTTCAGAATAAATTTCAAACAAGAAAAAGAAATGAAGAACATAAATAAGTTTTAACAATAAAGCCCATAACAGGGGCCATATCAAGTCAAACTAGCATGCATCCTAAGCATCATCCTCCTTTGATGTCTCATTATCATCGGCTACCTTGCCTACATCACTGCCTTGAGGAACACGTCTCATGACTGTATATGGCTCTCTCCAACTCTGAGCAATACTAAAAGTAGCCAGAGTGGTGCTCAAGGAAAAGAGAGTCCTTTGATGAGCTTCATGACCCTAGATATGTACTGAGGTGGGAACCTGTAAGAAAAAAAATATCAAAATGCTTGCAAAGTAGAAAATTTCCGAAAGGACAATCAAGAAAGCTTACCATCAGAGGTAAGATATTCAAGTTGGCAGGCACCTTGCTAGGTAAATACTCTTACCCCACATGGTGAAATTTCATCACACCATCTGCACTTATATAAGAGATGTGATCATAGAAGCAAAGGAAAGGTCCTCGGGGCTGACCGAGCTAGTAGGCATGACCAATGTAGAGGCACCCGTTCCTAATGAAGTTGAACTGGAACTCAACATATCTAAAATAGAAGGGCGATTAACCTAACTGCGAGGCCTATGCCTTGGAGAAGTAACAGTAGAAATCACTAAAACTTAACCCGGTCTAGCAAAGAAGGGTGGCCTACCTCTCCACATGTTAGTGGCAATATACTCCAGATAAGAGCCACTCTGCACGACAAACTCCTATCTGGGCCTCCCGATCCTCCAGTACTCTAAAAAAGCATGACCCATGGGCTCTCTCATAATTAAGGGCAGATCAGCTGGCACAACCGCCTTAGAAGACAACTGGGGCGTAACCCGTTCACCCAAGTAAAACACTACAACCTTAGAGGTACCTAAGATGACCTGCTTATCAGTATAAGTGATTCTTAAGGAAAATGGGTCTACATCTCCAAAGACATCATAATTGAACGGTGCCGAGATAACCTAAAAAGAAAAATAAAGGTTAGAATCCATGGCAGATAAAAGGATAAGCTATTCATAGCATACCTTAGTCACTATAGCCATGATGTCCCCCTACTAGGAAAAGGAAAATCTATTCTCATTCCTAACCCAAGAATCCCTACACCACATTCTCCCTAGTGGGAGTAAAACCTCTTCCCTAACAGTAACCCAAAGGGCAAGAGCTAGGATATAGGCAAAATCCCAAAACAGCAAAAGTGAAACAACAGTTAGAAAAAATAACAATGAATGGGTTAAAATGGAAAAGGGAATACTAACCTCCCAAACTATTATAGTCATATGGAAGCCAATACTGTCAACCCTCGACAGTCCACCCATCACTCTATAAGCTGCAACCAGTGCTGCACCAGCTCATTCATACTGGTCGAGCAACCTCAAGTTGACTAGCAAAGCCAACACCTTCATATCCATATAACCCTTCTCATTATATAAGAAAAGGGTTAAAAGGATGGCTAGTAAGCACACCCTAGCATAATGATCAAGGAAATGAGAATCTAGATTGATCCACTTCAATAGCCCAACAGCCAAGAACTAGCAACCATCCCCTTGGAATTGCAAGGAGGCTTATCACCAAGAAGATTAACCAAGGAGTGGAGAGGACGAACATGCCTATCAAAGATAATAGGTGTGGTCCTGAACTATAAACCAGTCAAGCAACACCATTCAGAAGGAGTCATAGTTATCTCCCCCATAGGTAAATGGAAAGTGTTGGTGGCCTCCCATCACCTTTCAACTAAAGTAAAAATCAAGTTTCGGTCAGGGGAACGGTCAATGTCTAAACTCATCCATCTAGACAGATGAGCTAATACAATATAGGTACGAACATCGGGGAAGTGATCAAAGAACACATCGAGCAGATTGGATCTACCACCTTTCTTGTAATGCTTAGCATCCTACAGGTAAAAATTATATCACTCATTTCCTCGTTTTATTTTTTTATTCAATGAGAAAAAAAAATTAATGAGCGAAAAAAAATAATAAATGTGCAAAAAAAAAAAATAAATGCATTGAAAAAAAAGAAGCACATGGAAAAAAATAAATACACTAAAAATAACAAAACCAAAAAAAAGAGAGAGAGAAGAATGTCAGAAAAAATACCGCTGGATAGCCACGCCAGCTGCAGTGTCCTTGACTACTCTGCAATAGATCGGGATTCAGCTCTGTGAGAGGTTCCTCTTCAGCCATTGAAGGAAGACCGATGGGAAGATATTCAGAAATGTCCAATGAAAGGTTTACACCATAACCAAATATGTCATTGGACTGACCGGGCAAATCGTCGGCAGAATCAAGTAATTCTTCGATAGAACAACCTAAATCATCTACCAAGCTGAGGAAATCAATAATAGTGTCACTCTCACCAGCCAACGTAGCATGCAACTGAGCAGACAAATCCAATATCATCTAAAAAATATTTCACCTAAACTATCTTTTGAGAGAAAGAAGAAGAAAGGAAGTTGTGAGGAATGACTATCCTTGTAAGCCTTTATATAGGAAAATCTCTAGCTCCTACACCATTAATGTATTCACACTTATCATATTTTCTTTTTCTCAAAACCAACCTATTGAGGGGGTTAGTTATGATCCCATATTTTTGTACCATTAAATATGGCTCATCAATACGAGCCCATAGGTTCAAACTATGCTTAAATCGAACCTCAAACAAATTTAGAAAACCAATAATCTAAATAGAATCATACTTAATCGAGACTGCGAACCAGGTGCATGAGCCAAGGAATAAACACACACTCTAAATTCCTAGAGCATGCGCCAGCTGCTCAGGATGTGTACCAGTTGCTTGAAGCGTGCGCTAGCTGCCTGGCATGCAGCCTATTTTCTAACTTTTCTTTCTCGATTTTTCAATAAATTTTACCCTTTAGCAATCAGTTTAGGACCTTATTTTGACGTTGAAACTCTGCCAAATTGCTCTCAAAAGTAGCTCTGAACACTGAAACTCTACCTACTGAAACACTAGATACTTCAATTTCGCTCAGAATTTACTTTGATGTTCCTGAGTAAATTTCAGTCCAGTTCATTAATAGACCTCTCTGGATACAATGGAGACTCATTCTGGTTGTATCAAACCTTTCAAAGCACCAGTTCTGAAATCTTGAAAGCCAAATATAATATAATCGAATGGTAAAGTATTCAATTTGGTTCTGAATTTAAGCCCTAAAACTTGACTTAGGTAATTTCACAATATTCAAACTCATTTTTATTAATCAAAATCTGAATTGATTAGTGTCTTATTTGGTTAATTCTTTCATAATCTAAAATGAACTAGCTTCTGAACACATAATCACCAACTAAAAATAACCCAACCCTTCGTGAGAAGGGAGAATGGCATGGGGTTTGATTCCTATTCAAAGGGATACACGGGAAAGTTGTTCTAAGACTTCAACTCCAAATCATTTTTTGCTTCCTTTTTCTCATTCTTTTATTTATTTTCATTATTTATTTTATGCATTCTTTCATTTGGCTATAAACTACTATTTTTATTATTTCATACTTGTTCTATATAATCTGCAGTTGAGGAATGAGTGCTTTTCCTAGATCCTTCGGACTTGAGAAAGGATCCCTTCTTTCTATTTCATCATTTTAAATGTAATTTATTTATTGCCTTATTTCCTTAGATCTGCCATTTAGTGATGTTTGCCTTCCCTAGTACCCTTCCGGGGTAGAGGAAGGACCCCAATTTCAGTTTTATTATTTTATCACTTTTTTATTATAACTGTCATCCATATTATGGTATCTATTCATGCTTCATTCTATCATGTTTATTTCTATTCATGCACCATAATGGTATGCCATGCATACACAAAAATCCTTTTTTAAAGTAAAACCATAAAA
>CAOJBK010544496.1:0-14402 GCA_948294925.1 Codiaeum variegatum | reverse complement strand
TTTATATCCTTTTGACTTTTCTGTATAACTAATAAAGAAACGACTAATTATTTGTGAGTCCAATTTCTTTTCATGTGGATTATAAATTCCTACTTCTTTCGAGTTACTCCAAATATGTAAGTGCCTTAAATTAGGTTTTCTTCCTACCCATACTTCAAAAGGTGTCTTTGGAACTACCTTACTAGGAACCCTATTCAAACAATACATGATAACTTTTAAACCATACATCCACAATGATAAGGGTAAATGAAAGTGACTCATCATACTCCTCACCATGTTACTGTGGTATTACTGAAATTGTGTGCTTATCACATATGTGACTCTTTTAAAGGAGTTTATCAAATGGACTAGTGCACTGTCCAAATTTGTTATGCTTTCATAATATTCACCATCTCTATTAGACTTGATAGTTTTCACCTTTCTATCTAATTGACTCTCAATCTCATTAATTAACCTTATTAATGAAAACCTCTAAAGCTTTTAATGATTGAGACTTTTCATGCAATAGATAGACATAACTATAATATGAAAAAATCATCAATAAAGGTGATAAAATACTTTTATCCACCAAAAGATGAGGCATCAAAAGGTCCATATATGTTAATAAGTATGATTTCAAGCAGTTATGTACTTTTTGTGGTTGTTTTCATAACTGTGTATTTTCTTTTAATGCAATCCACACATATTATAATATTAGTAAAATCCAAATTTGAAAGGATTTAATTCTTTACCAATATGGCCATTTTTCCTTAGATATGTGACCTAAGTGTTTATTCCATAAGTAAGTTATGCTTCATACGTTAAACCACATTTAGTACCAATATTATGGTTCAAGATAATAAGAGTTTTAGCAAAAAGATTTTCAAGCTTTAACTTTTATAAACCATCACAAAGAATACCAAGACAAAAAAGTTGATTATGTCTACACAAACTAAAACATCCATTTCCAAGTTTAAAGTATTATCCAACGGTATCAAGTTTGGATAAAGAAATTAAATTTCAAAAAACATAATGGGAATAAAGATTTTGGAAAAGATCTAAATGATATGTAGTATCTAAAATTAAATGATAGGTTTCAATGGCGAGCTTTGACTCGGTTTCCCATGAAGACGAGCTTTTCATTTGGATTTATCATTTGAATCATAGGAATCCATGTACCATATTTGTAACATGAATGGTACATCCAAAATTAATCCATAATGTATTATAAGGAACTTCTGCTAAATTTGATTTAACATATATAAAAATTATGCTTACCTTTCTTTTCGAACCATGTCTTACATTTTAGGCAATCTTTTTTTTCATATACTTTTCAGACTTTCTACAAAAATGTCACTTATCATTCTCAGATTTATTCTTGTGGATTGAAGCAGAGGACACATTAACTTTATATGGTCCTTGCTTTCCCTTTTCTTTCTTCTTTCAGAACTTCTTTCCAGTTCCTTGCAGACCATTGAGATTAATTGAGTGAGTTTCTTGTTTCTTAAGCCTCACTTCCTCTTAAATAAGTACACTTTGTGATTAATTCACACTCCATTCATCCTTAATAGTATTTAAGAGGCAAGGAGTTTTTGATAAATTTCACGTGGAAACTTTCACTTACTTCCATCCCTATTGATCTTAATCTTGTTAGTGTGTTTGTCATTTCAGTAACATGCTCATGCATGATATGAGAACCATCAAAGTTAATTGTGGTTAGCATACTTAACAGTGTACCAACTAGTGACTTAGTAAGAGAGTCAAACTAGGAGATACCTTCCATAAATTTAAGGTATTTATTACACTATCAGTTTTAAGAATTGAAGCCTTACACTTTGTTTGGAAAAAAGAGAGGGAAAAAAAAGGGTGAGGAAAGGAAAAGGTGGGGAAAGACTTTTTCCCTACGTTGTTTGAAAAAAGTAGAGAAAAAGTGATGGAATGAAAAGAAATAAAATAAATATATTTTTTAAATTTAAGAAATATAAAAAATAGTCAAATAGATTTTTTTTTCATCACTAATTTATCCTATATTAATAATTTTATTAATATATATATATTCCTTATGTTAAAAACTTATATTTTCATTATATTAATTTAAAAAAAGATCAAATTGGTATTAATTTTAGCTCAAATCATAAAATTTTAAAAATAAAAATTATTTTAGTAGTATTATTATTTTATGAATGGTAAAAAACTATAAGTATAATCAACAAAAGTTACATTATAAGCAAACATGGACTCCTAAATAAATACAACTTTCTAATTTGGCCACATTGTCATACGCGTTCTTTTTTTTCATTTTTACGTGATTAGTTACACATTCAAAAAGTATTACCCAACAAAAGTGGAATTTAAATATAACCTATTTAATTCATGTAAGTTACACTACATTAGTAATACAAATCACACTACATAGCCTACATTTCTAACATCCATAATATAATAGGTTCACATATAATACTAGTTAAATATTATATTTAATAATCATTATCTTACATCTTGTTTCACTAAATTGTTCATACTAACTACTTCAATAATTCATCGTATGAGCTAAAATATCAAGACGGCGTGTACGGGGAACTCCAAAAAATGCATGTGCTTTATCTGGATACTTAGATAAAAATAAATACGCATCCATTTGCAACTGACCTTGCAATCCAATCATTTCTAGCTCTTTAAAGATTTCATCCCCCCGAT
Source organism: Codiaeum variegatum (assembly GCA_948294925.1). Taxonomy (NCBI): domain Eukaryota; kingdom Viridiplantae; phylum Streptophyta; class Magnoliopsida; order Malpighiales; family Euphorbiaceae; genus Codiaeum; species Codiaeum variegatum. The sequence continues at coordinate 11,726 of CAOJBK010544496.1, read as the reverse complement.
AATGACGAGGCCTACTACTTTCAGCAATGGCAATAGATTTTTTGGCAATGGCAACTTGTTTTTCAGCAATAACAGTCTTTCAGCAATTTCCAATTATTTTTCTACGACAGAAATTGACTTATGAGCTATAACATTTCCTTCTCTCATTACATCATCAATTTCTTGAAATCCCATATTAACCATTTCAAATTTTTTCTCAACCATTTCTACCTTTGCTTTGTCCCTCTTGATGATGTGCCTTGTGAATTATGAGATTATGCATACTCAGGACTAAACATATTGTCATTTCCCAAATTATTCTCAAAATCATACATAAATTGTTCATATGATGTATTAAGATCTGATTGACTTAAATTTCTTTGTCTTTGCCATCTTTGCACCTTCTCTCTTGTATTTTCAACATACTCACATGTTGCCCTATACTCTCTATAAAGATCATATCATAAAGTTTGTTATAAAGTACTATTTTGGTGTGCTTCCATTTTCTAGCTTTGGATTTTTTTCTATATTTATAAATAACAATAAAATTATAATTATCCATGTTAATATTTAAGAATTTTAATAGGAGCATTAATTATAAACTATGTGCATAATAATAATAATAATAATAATAATAATAATAATAATAATAAATGTTTATGATAAATAATACATGAATTAGTTGCATCTACACTTCCTCTTCTGCTTGAAGCATTTCAGTTCTGGGATTCCATGAAAATCTACTTAATCCATGAAATAAATCCGTGCACTTATTAAAATGATTCTTCAGAGTCTTTAAGCGATTCTTCATATGGATTTTTTGGATTTGAGAACCATATGTTTCCCAAAAAGTCACCAAGACATTATTCACAATAGTACAAATAAATGTGTCATCTAGTCTATTTCCTTTTTCTTCCTCTTCTTATAACGCATTTATCAAAGTGGTATCCATGTCTGAGTTCTAAGTCACAATGTCATTTGCACCAGAACTAACACCTTCATCTAGTACCTTCCTATGACTTGGCATTTTGGCACTACATCAATATATGGTTAATACATGTCTTTCATTGCATAATATAAAATAATATAAATATGATCAATAGAGAACCATACACACACACACACACTTAAAATAATTAGTAAGGAAATATATCTATATAAATAAGTAAAAAAAATTTCATATATATTTGACATGAAGTTTAATATATGCAATACTTGTACTAAAGCATACCTTTAACCGACATATCATGTACTTAAATAACAAAATATATTACAACTCACAAACTATGTTGATAATCATTCCACATTTTTCTAGCAATATTATCTCTTAATATAGTTCCTTGTCTAAATTCTTCATTTGGATTATGCCAAACATGTAGATTTTCAATATCTATGTCACTTCGTAAAAGCTCTCGATCTACTATGATATTAAGCTTTCATCAGGATCTATACCCATCAAAAAATTATGTATTATCTAACGTGCTAGCACAATTTCAGTCATTGTACGAAAGGAATAATATGGTACAAGTCCACTCGCAATGATGGAAAATCTTTTTTTCACAACTCCAAATGCTCTCTCGATACAATTACGAAGGGAAGCATGTCTATGATTGAACAATTCTTTATAATTTTTAGGATCATGTCTTGAATATTCCTTTAAATGGTATCAGGCGCTTCAATAAGGAGTCAATAGGCTAGTCCTCAAAAGAAATCCAGCATCAACCAGGTAAAATTTTCCTATAATAACAATAATAAAATAAATAGTAATGATGTAATTCTAACATAATGGAAACCTAATAAATTACACTTACCTAGTGTGATATTAAGTCTATCATATATAGTGAATGCATTCTTAATAATTCTAGAATCAGATGTTGTCCCTTCACATCCAAGTAAAACATATATAAATCTCATGTCAAAGGAATAGTCAACTAAAATATTTTGTGTTGGATTCTTTCCTCCCTCGAAATTTAGGAGCATCTTGCCTATGAACCTTGACTCGGACATGTGTTCCATCTATTGTGCTAACGTAATCCTAAATGTTTTAACATATAGATTAACTATAAGTAATTATTTCTACTATTTAAGTGTATAACACTTAATATAATTTAACATGTAATATTTATAATTTAAAAATTTTATTTACCTTCAAATAAGATTAAAATCTAGGATTATTATGTATTTCTAAGGGATGTCTAGTCTTGTTGGTTGTTTAAGAAACTTCCTTTCCAAAGCGATCATAACTCTTAATACATTGTGAAAATGACGACTAGTTGTCTCTTTTGAATAGTAAAAATAGAAAGACACAACATGATTTTTCCAATTTTGTTCTAAAATATGTAAGAATTTTGCGACTTGTTCCTGTATTGATGCAAGCATATAATTTTTAAATGCCAGTTGCTCTAAGTTTTTCACATAGCATACCAAAAGCATGTTGACGCATACGCATTGTAGAACGACATGCGTCTTCATTGTATTCAATTGTTTTAACAATTGTTATCACATCTCACTTCTTTCAGTATCATGTATCTCATTAACAGAATGATCAACATGCAATGCAACGACATTGACAAGATATAATGCATGGTCTATATGCTATATGAAGGTAATAATAGCCATGTGACGACGATGATTCTAATTTTCCAACATAGTATGCAACATAGTCAGAATGTATTATATTTCAAAACTTCTTGTACAATCAATTCGCAAAGGATCAAATAGTTGATCTTTATGACCTTCCTCACCAGTTCATCTTCATTATTCCTATCAATCTTTATAGCCATAATAGAAAATAAATGTAAAAATAAAGTCGAAATTATATCATATAACTAACATTATTAATAATTTAATATAAATTATTAAGCATTATAAATAAATTGTATTCATATTATTGCATATCCTAAGTAAAATAGCATATTATCATTACAATTATACAAACTCAAAATATTATTATGCATGAAATAACAATTTAGAATAACAAAATAAATAAAACATTACAAAATTTATTAATTTTTTTGATAAAATAACCATACATTAAGAAAGAGAAATAAATATATCATTTGCTTCATTTCAAAGGGGCACCTGAGTAAAATGTATGTAATAAATAAACTAATAAGATGTGAAGTAAATTTCATGAATAATTTGACGTGAAATTTTAATGAAATTGAATGCATTATTATAAAAGTTGTTTTGTCTTAATTAATTATAATTTTTCATCTAAAAAGCCCATAAAAATAACAACTATTGAGACCAATCAATATGCAAATTTTTTTTCTTAGCTTTCTTGAACAAAAAATAATATTAACAATACTCAAGTAAATTGAAAAAAAAAAGTCTTCATAGAAAAAAAAAAAAGAAAATAAGCCATTAATTCCATATTTTGACAGGGCTTCCACTCACAATTACAAAAAAAAAATCTAAAATAAGTACACTACTTTTAATACATATTCTACAACCAAAAGCCTTTGATTGAACATGGTTTTGTATAGAAGTTAATTAATTAATTAACATGCTTAAATAATTAATTATATGCACAACACTCTAACAACTAAACCAATCAATATGCACATTTTTTCTCTTAGCTTTCTTGAAAAAAAATCATATTAGCAACACTCAAATAAATTAATCTTATGCCATATCAACAAAGCATAAATCCCAAAAGAACCCCACTAATTTAGAAAAAAAAAAATGAACTCCATTAAAATTCACCTAGTTTGAAGAACACAGAGAACCCAAAATCAATAAACTTCAAAAATGAATTATCATGAGTAGGAGAAAAAAAAAAAGAAGAAGAAATCATCACTAATTTAAATCTCTATGCATAACTCATTTAGAATAACAATGAAATTAATTCGGAATCGACATCTTACCGCTTGAGTCTTGAACCAAATAAATCTATAGATCTTAAAATTAATTTATGAAAAGTTAAATTTCTTACATTATTATTTGAATTTTTTTTAAAAGAATATTTGAAGTAAGAGAATGAGAAGAGTTTGAAAAAATGCACAAGTGTGAACTTATTTATGGAAGAAAAAGAGTAGGTAGAAAAGTTAATGATTTTATTAATTTCAAAACTTTTTTATTTGATAAATTATTAATTATAAAGTTAGTAATTTTATTAAAAATAAATAAATTTGCTACTCACATTTACACCCTAATTTCACATGAATCAAAATAGTAGGCCCAAGAGTAAATAATCACTGTTCACTAATCATTTCTATCAATTTCCAAAATGTGAAAAGACTTTTCCCTACCCCACGTTGACCACTTTATTTTCCATTCCATAGCTTTCACCTAGTTTCAAACATAGAATTAATGTGGCTAATAGTAGTTATGCATATAAACATTAGACTTAGTTTATTTTATCTTTTCCAAGCCTCGTAGAAAAAACTTCTTTTAATACTACTATAATTAGTAATAGTAACCGGCTTATAAATTAGGCGTGCTAGATCAATACCTTAATGCCTTGATTTTCAATTTAAATACAATGCACAAATTCATATTAACAAACAATAAGTGCATATTGAAGTTCTCCATTGGGCAAAACAACAATATACAAAAAAAGAAAAAAAAAAAAAGAAAAACATTATTAATGATTTTTATTTTTTTTATAATTGATAATTATGTGCTTATTATCTTTGGATATACTAATCATATCTACTTATGTATGATAATTAACTACAATCATGTTCATTGATATAAATTTCACTAATCAACCTTTTAGTGATTCTTAAATATTTAATTATCAATAAACATATCATCTCATTCACAAATATCATATAAGTTATTTAGTATTGGTATTTAATTTGATATGTACAATTTCAAACTTAAACCATTTTGGTAACTAGCAAAATCAACATACTATAAATATCAAATTAAATATCACAAAAATTACAAATGCATACCTTTAATATTTTTTTTTGAAACTACATAATAACCTCTAAAATTATTATATTCAAAATTCATGAACATTATCATAAATCATATAATCATAGGCATGTGAGTGATGAAATAAAATCCAATAATTTAACCGAATAGCCACTTTTTTTATACATACATATAACAATAAATAATTGGGCAAAGTACAAAAAAATGATATCGTGGTTTAACATATTTGTAGTTTAGGATTTGCGAAATTTTTTATGATAATTTAGGTTATGTGTTTCATTCTGTTAGCAGTTGTTACTTTTGTCTAACGTGGTGTTAATTGTTATATGATACGTGTACGCCACGTTAGCTCCATGTTAGACGAAAGTAACGGTGTTTTGAGCAGAAATTCTATTTTGTTAAATAATGAAACACAGATCATGAATTATCACAAAAAAAATTTCACAGACTTTAAATTGGAAATGCACTAAACCACAAGATCATTTTTTTTGTATAAATAATATATGAGATCAACAATCTTTAATCAAATATGCACATGATTTCACAATCTTTTAATGAACCAACAAAACTAAGACTACTTTTCATTTTATCACGTATAGTAAAACATTCAATTTATGTTATCAATGATAAAAAGATTCAAAAAATTGGCTATATTGGTCCCACAAACAACCAACATAAAACAAAATATAATAATACATTTAAAATGATTTTCATAATTTTTTAGCTTAAAATTTAATTTGTCCTCTAAACTTTTTAAGAATGTTCAATTAATTGATAAAATTAATTTTTTATCCAATTTAGTCTTTTAATTTATTATAAATCCGAATCACATAACCCTAATTTCTATTTAAAAATTATTTTTTTCAAAAATAATTATTAAATAATTTATAAAAAAATTAAAAATCAATATATTCTTTCCCTCATCGTTGAGAGCCTGCTTCAAATATTTATAGAGAAAATGAGGCTTTCAAAACCATTATTTTAAAGCTTTAAATTTTGCTCTTCAGTTTTTCATTCGATGCCTTGAAATCACCTTTGAAAGATGGAAATGATATGTGAAAGAAGAGAATAAGATGAAAATTTTATTTTGAAGATTTTAATTTGAGGAGAGTGGTTATATAATATAAATAAAAAATAAAAAATGAAAAATGAAAAGTGTTTGAGATGGGATCAGAAATAGCACAAGACAATTCTTATAGTAGTAACCATAATGGTGGCCACCACCTATTACTCACCACCATAGATCTGATTATAGAAGGTGGTTTTGATTTGTTGAAAATTATTTTAGAATTCAAAATTGATTCATTTTTTTTTTCTTTTGATTTAGTTTTTTCATTGATATAGCTTAAAAAAAGATATATCAATGGTTAGATTAGAGGTGGTGGTGGTGGTGGTTAGGTTATAGGTAGTGTTGGTGGTGGTGTCTGGATTAAAGATGTCAATGGTGGTGTTTGAGTTAATGAGAAAGTGAAGTAATGTGGTTGCTGTGACTTTGGTGGTGGCGATAGTTGTGATTATGGTGGTGGTGGTGGTTGTGAGAGATCGATGATGAAGAAGGTTTAATTTTTATGTTGTGGGGGTTGTACGAAGGTTGGCTTACAAGGTTTTGATTAGATTTTATTTTTATTTTATTACTTATAAATTATTTTAACCTTTTTTTTAAATAACTATTTAATACATATAATGTTAAATTGATTTAAAATTACAAGTTAAAGGATTAAATTGAATAAAGTTAAATTTTTTTCTTAATCAGACATCCGTTGAAAGTTTATAGAATAAATTAAACCTTAAAATTTCTTCTTCTAATCTTTTTTTTGTCAATTTAATGTTTGATTTTCTGAAATCACAAAACTTTATGCTCAAACATTAATTAAAGAAATTCATACCCGATAAACATACACAATATAAGATGCAATAACAACAATAAAATCTAATTCCATTCAATTAAATTCTTAAGAAGAAAAATTATAAATTTGAAAATTTAAGTTTTGATACCACATGTAAGTAAGGTCCAAACTGATTCCTTAATTTTGCACAGATTATAATATCTAAAGTTTAATAATTTTCATTAATAATTAATAAAGAATATATACCTTCATCTACAATGAATTCCTTGGTAATAGTATGAGAGGAGTTGATTTCTCTGTCTTTCCTTCTTTAACCTTACATGCAATTTTGATGGAGAATATTGTATATAAATTGGCAGAGAGAGGACAAGTCTTAAACTATTCCTTTTATGTTTTCATTCCATCAACATAAATTTATTATTACTTTTAATACATACATCCTTACTTTTTTTTGCTAAAAAAGTAGAGAATTTTATTCAAATTGAGAGGGTTAAGCCCACTTAAAGTATTTGTACACCTATTGACAAAAATAAAAGTCCAAAGAAATTTAACCCATTAATAAGTTTTTTACATTAGTCCCAATACCTTAAAACTCGGCCTACGGGTTTACTAATAAAGTCTAATTTTGCTTCTCCCTCAGGCTTGTAGAAATCTTCTTCACCGAGTGGCTGTTATCGGTGGTATGAGAGACATCTTGGGCTATTGAACTCCGACAACAAATTGTACAGGTGGCTAATGTACTATGTAATCCAAGCCCCAAATTTAGTAGAGAGAAAAGGAATAACAATTGAGGCCAAAATTGCAATCAATGGTCTAAAGTCTAGCCTCATCCTCTGAATGAACTTTCCCTTCTCCATGAAACCCACCACACCTAGCTCCAAACTACAGTAAAAAAGTATACATGTAAACATTGGACCCACCTAACAAATATAAGATTGATTTGGTAAAGCTATCTTTCTTTGTGATCCTTTCTTAGTATATAAACCTCAAGTCTTAATTATAAGAATCAAATCCCTAATTCTAAGCACCTACTAAAAACATATTTAGCCTAAGGAAGGAAATATAAAACTAAGCCATATTTATAACCTAAAATAAGGTTGAAAAAAAAGCCTTAGTTTTTAGCATACAATAAATAACTAGCATTGGTATCCCCCCTCAAATTGATGCTGGGGTAGAAAACAACAACAATTTGTTCATTAAGAACTCATGTCATTGCTTAGGTAATGCCTTTGTGAAGATGCAAGCTACTTGTAAAGTACTAGAGACATGAGGCAAAGAAATATGTTGTTTATCAAAAGCTTCTTGAATAGAATGGAAATTAACTTCTATATACTTAGTTTGTTTATGATAGACCGGATTTGTTGCAATTTGTATAGCACTTATGTTATCAACATGTAAAGGAGTTAGAAAAGATTGAATTAGTCAAAGTTCAAAAAAAGTCCACATATCCAAATAATTTCAGAGCATGCTGCAAACATGGCTCAGTATTCAGCCTCCGTAGATGATTTAGAAACCATTTCTTATTTCTTACACTTCCATAAGAAAAGCATCACTAAGATACACACATCACCCTGTTGTTGACCTACATTTGTCTGAGCAGCCAACCCAATTTGTATCGCTATAGGCAGCCAAAGTAAGATTAGATCCATGTGGAAAAAATACTCCACGTTTAGGAGAGGTTAGAAGATATAGTATTATTCTATGGTCAACAGTCATATAAAGTTGCCTCAGTGATTACATAAATTGACTGACTTAATGTATTGCATAAGAAATGTCTAGTCTTGTAACAGTTAAGTTGACAAGGCTACCAACTAATTTATGATACAAGGTAGGATCTTGGAAAAGTTCACCTTCATCTCTTTTGTATTTAGCGTTCACCTCTAAAGGTGTATCAGCAGGAGCAACATTTTCCATACCTACCAAAGATATGAGATTTAATATATTTGTGCTAGTTAAGGAAATGCCTTTCTAGGATGCACGTACCTCTAATCCCAAAAAATAAGTGAGAGGACCTAGATCCTTCATTTTAAAAGTAGCACGGTGAGACTCTTAAATTTGAGTAATTGTACTTGAATTAGATTTAGTGATGATAATATCATCTATATAAACAATAAAAAGAATAATACTAAGAGAACTCTTATGCAAAAACATAGAGGTATCATATTGTCTTTGTACAAAGGAAAGCCCAAGAATAGTATGCCTAAACTTTTTAAACCAAACCCATGGAGTTTGTTTCAATCCATAAATAGACCTTTTGAATCGATACATGTTAATTGGAGAGTTACTTGTCACTCTTGGAAGAAGATGCAAATAAATTTCCTCCTACAATTCCCTATGAAGGAATGCATTTTTCACATCATTTAATAGATTGGCCAAGATTTGGAAGCAACTATAGCAAGAATTGTCAGCACATAAGTCATTTTGGCCATAAAGAAAATGCTTCTTCATAGTTTACCCCATATTCTTAAAGATTTTTTAGAGCCACAAGCCTTACCTTATATTAGTCCAAAGACCCATCAACTTCAATTTTACAGTATACACCCATTTATAGCCTATGGGATTAACTGAAGTTGGATATTGAACTATATCCCATGTATTATTTAGCTTTATGGCATTTAATTCTTCTTGCATTTCTTATTTCCAACACTTATATTACATGGCCTAAGCATAATAAGAAGGTATAGGAATAGTAGAAATAGTAGTAGCTAGATATGCATACCTATCAGGAGGTTTTGTTTGGCAAGTTGACTTAAGAAGTGGTTGTGGAGCTGATGTAGTTGTAGGTTCAGGTGTTGGAGTTGATTCTTACAAAGGGTCTACATGATGAGCATATCTTTCATACACAAAACCTGATTTAAACCTAGTAGAAGATGGAAAAGATCTGATATTTTCATTAGAAAATCTAGTAAGAAAGAAAGTGAAGGTAAGGATGAATTCTCATTTGGAATCATGAAAAAATAGTGATTCTTAAAGAATATGAAATTTATTAGGACACATATCCTTTTAGTTCTAGGATCATAGCATAAGAACCCTTTTGATGAGAAACACATCTAAGAAAAGCACACCTAACAAATTGGGCAGATAGTTTATTGCATTCATAAGGAGGTAAATGGACAAAGCAAACACAACCAAAAGTATGAAGACTGTAATACTTAGGATGAGAATGATATAACTGATAACATGGTGACTCATAGTTCAATTTAAGGGCTGGAAGATAATAAATTGAGTAAATTGCAATACTAAGAGCTTTAACCCAAAACCTAGATGGAACAGATGACTCAAAAAGCAAAGTTCGAACCATGTCAAGAAGATGATGATTCTTTCTTTCGGCAACACCATTTGGTTGGGGAGTGTATGGACAGGAACGTTGAGAAATAATGCCTTTTTGTTTAAGAAATTCTTGAAATTCATGAGACATGTATTCTCTATAAGAATATGTTCTCAAGGTCTTGGTGCATGTGGAAATTTGGTATTCTATGAAGGCCAAGAAATTCTTAAAAACATCAAAGACTTCATTTTTTATCAAAGGAAATAGATCCATGTGAACCTACTATGATCGTCAGTGAATGTCACAAAGTATTTGTGTTGAGAATGAGACACTACAAGTGCAATACCCCAAATTCCAATTGTAATCTTCTAACATCATTATCCTAGTTGTACACACATTTCAAGCAATCCCATAATTATTTGGATGTTTTATACGGTCTAAGATTCAACAGAATATCAGGCTCTATAGAACCCAAGATCTAAATCATGATACGTGCATCCTTTACTTCCTACTCAACCCTCTTTGTAACATCTTGAGGATTGGAAATAGATCCATCAAAATGACCACATAACTCTTTCCTTTTTACATATGTTTGGAATTGAAATTCCTAAGCAAAATAATTTTTCCAAGTGAAATGAATGCAATAAGACTCAAAATTTTCATAAGACATGGTTTCTATAACCAATAATTCTATTACTTAACCAAGAAATGATAAAACCAAATGCTTTATGCATAATTTTATATAATTTTTCTTAACATTTAAGTTTATTTCTAACCTAAAATTTGCATTTAATGTATTTGTTGAGTGATTTTTAGAGAAAATCGGGAATTGATGAAAAAAGGTTGGTATTGGAGTTCAAAACGAAGTTCCTGAATAAGTAAGATTAAAGAATGCAAGTTTTAGGGAGTTCCAATGGAATTATGGTTGCATGGGTCGTGCCATAGGCCAAAAAGGTCGTGCAAACACCTTTGACTCGTATCATGCATTGTGTTGAAATTCTTCATCTACATGGAGGGGCGTGCACATCCATTTTGGTCGTGCCATCTACTGGAAATTGAGTGACCAACTGCACGGGTCTAACGCATCTGCATGGGCCCGTACGAACATGTTCAGGCCGCGCCGACACAATTTTCTGGCATTATAAAAGCCCAATTTTCATATTTAATTAGGGGATTCTTTGCCATACAAAACAAATAATTTAGAGATAGATTCTTTATTTTTTCGGGTTCAAACTCAATTCCTTCTTAGATTTCATAATAGTTTCATAGATTTAGTTAATTTTCATTAAGATTTGGCTTATAATCAAGATTGAAGTTGAAATTCTTCAAGGGTATTGAGATTTTCTACACTTTATCTTTAGGTTTATTTTCTTAACTCTTTTATTTGAATATTATTTGGGTAATATGTGTGTTAAGAGATGAAGCATGGTTTCTCTTTGATTTATTGTTAAATTGTCGAGATTAAGACCAATCATAAGCCAAAATTCTTTATTGTCTAGAGATTGAGCATGAAGTAGTCTTAATATAAATAATAGTAATTGAATTCTCTAATTTGTGTTTAACTATTTCAGGATTGAATTGGATTAAAGTTAATAAATAATTGTGTGACCACCAATTTGTTTAAATTAGGGGTTGAGTGATAGAGCGAGAGTGGAAATTTAAACCTAGAACTATTTAATTGAGATTCTACAATGAATTAAGAATATAAATTTTAGTCTTAAATCCTTTGATTGATGTATGTTTTC
>CAOJBK010543967.1:0-10357 GCA_948294925.1 Codiaeum variegatum | reverse complement strand
CTTCTTTGTTTCTATTGTGTTTTGCACAATAATTGGAAAGATCCTTGAGGTTGAATATGGGCTCATCCATTTTGGGTTTACTTATTTGTTAAAGAGTTTAATGAATATCTAAACCAAACCATGTCAAAAGTATTTTGGCATGGCAAATGTTTTATTAAAAAAAATATCGAACTGTTACTGTTCATCCAGAAGTGCTGTCCAATTCTGGACAGCATTTCCGGCTTCCGCTGCACGACTCCGGATTCGCCCTTCAGTATATACATAACAGAATTTTCTTTGATAATCTATATTCTTATTTCTTTAGTATTATCTATACAAGGTAATTATGCTATGTGGTAAATTTTTGAGAATTACTTGTATTAGTTTGCTTGGATACATCTTCCAATTTCAAAATCATAGGTAATTCTTGGAAAATAATAATATTGAAAAGATGAAAATTATTCTTTGAAAATCTCAAGCTTTGAGAGGAAAAATTCTAAAAAAATTTTCTTACCGGAGTTGTTTATAATGACAACTTAAAGAGTCTTTGACTTTTGAGATTCAAGAATTCACGACTTAACTATGAATAAAGAAGATCATATTCAACATACAATCTCTTGTTAATTTCATATGAAAGTTTGATTCTCTAGTAGTAAGTTGTAGGTCTTTGTTTAAGAAATTTATAAGTGAAAAGTGAATATTAAATTATAAATTTGAAAATTTATCTGACATTTTAGTGAAATTTATAAAATATGACCATTGATGTGAAATCTAATAAAAAAACATTTGTTTAAATTTCATTTTCATAAATATGATCCATGGATAATTTTAAAGAAAAGTCATTTTTACCTTGGAGCACATGATATTTTAGGGATTATCTCTAAAAATACTTGCCTTTTTATGCATAGGAGTGACATCCATTTATCATATGACTAATTTTATGGTTTTCAAATTCGTATTTACGTAAAATAATTTTCAAAGACTAGAAATTAGTGAAATTTAGAAATTTACGGTTATCTCAGAGCATTTACAAAATTCTAATTTAAAAGGAAGATTTAGTTTGAATACAAATTCTTAGAAGAAATATGACAGATAAGAATCGCTACTTTGGAAATTCATAAAAAATACTCAAGTATATAGAGGTGTAAAGTTATTTAAGATGATTTACATTATATTGGTATGTGTTCATCACTTTATACTTTTATATTCATCATTCCACAATAACTATTTGTCCATTACTAACTGCGAATTCATTACTTTTTCACCTTTTTCTGAAATTCTACCTTTTAATTGTAATTCAAGTTTTAGATTGCTCTTTTGAAAATTTCACCTCATATCCATCTAGTACGGTATGTATGCATAGCATAGTATTATTGGTTGATCAACCCTCAATTTCATATTTCTACTATTTAATAAGTTACTTAAATTCCAATTGAATTCGTTTATATTCCATAGATATTTGTTTTAATTCAAAGTCGAGGTTCTTTTATTCAGAGATTTTATTTGTTTTATTTTGTTCAAATGAAGCATAAAGTTCATTGATTCAATCACGAGTCCGGAGGTTCGAAAGTATTGAAGTTCAGAAAATATATATGTATATATAGAATGAATATTTCCAAAAAAAATTCAATACAAGGAATTATGAACCCTCACCTTTGATTTAGTGATGACTAGTAGACAACTGCTCCACTTGTCAAAAATTAAGTACAAAATGCATTTCAATTTAATATCGAATTGAAATTAATGGATGCATGAAATCAAGCAAGATTTATGCTTATTTTCTCGAGTTTGATTTCTAAAGTCATAGTCTTAAGAATTTAGATCGAAATATGACTTTACGAGAAATTTTTGAACTTTCACTTTCAGAGTCCAAATTGAGTTTGTTTCCTCCTATGGATTCTAGAGTCTTTCTAATTTTAATTTAATCAGAATGGACTATCAATTTGGTTCATATATGTTTCACATTCCTAGACTTATTTAAATTTTCAATTCTCCCTCTCGTTTTAAGGTCTTTTATGTGTATCGATTTATGGTCGATTTTTGGGATTTTGTAAACATAAATTAGTCAAACAAAAATCCACTACAATCATTTGGAATTTTCTTGAATAAATATTTGTTAATCAAACTCTCAAACTAAGAGTTTGTCAAAGTTTCTAGGTCAATTCCTATTTTTGTCAAAATTGCTCAAGCTTAGTTTCCTAGGAATTCATCATGTTACCTTTTGGCAAAATAGGCTTGTAACCCAGGCTAATGATCTTGGTTTTCTTTAATTTTGACATCTATAGTTTCTTAACACATAGATGAGAGTTGGTGAAGGTCCATTTGGTCCTCAATGGTTCGGATCATAGCCCAGTTGGTCCTCTTTTTGTGATTTAAGTCTGGTTAGTGTCATCTGCATTGCTTATGGCTTTTAGGCCACGTGTTTGGGTCTTTTGAACCAAGTTCAGGTTTATTATGATTTTTTGGTCTCTTAGGTTTAGAAGTATGGCTTGATTTTTTTCTAGAAAACTCAGTTTGTTATTTTTACTCATTTTATTAACAATTATGTTATAAAAAGGCTTTCTTGACCTTTGTTGGTTCAGTTACTCATTCCTACCTCTATACTCATCCTCTATACTCATCCAAAACTTACCAAATTAGATTCATTTTACTCATCACTCAATGCCTATTATGGAATAAAATTTTTTCGATTTCTATGCTTGGTCAAATGACAAAAATGCCCCTAAAACCCATAAGTTTTTTTTAGCTATTATCCAATTTATGTCCAATTTTCTCAAACCAATTACATAGACTATGCTAATTTTTTATCATGAAAATTTTAAGAATATATTATAGGGTCCATAACTGATTTTTTCAGAATTTTATAGAGGGTTAAAATGACTGAAACCCAAAAAGTCATTGAATTTTTTTATTTGTGCCTAGAGTCCATTTTTCACTTTCCAAACACTTTAATCAAGTTCTAATGATCTCATTTTCATCAATTACTCAATGATAAACAAATATACAAACGTGAAAATGAAATTTTATGAAAATATAGTTTGATTTTCTGGGAAATTTACATACATGTCAATAAAATTCAAGTTTTTGACATAACCTTTACTACATTTTAAAGAAATAATGGGGAAATTCTTTAAAATTGTAAAGCTTGACTCCCTTCTCCCAATTTTTCCCCTGGAACCAAAAATCACAAAAACGAGACAAGGTTTCTAAGGATTAAAATCATAATCAAAGAAAATTTTAGGAAAGATTATCTTAGGTTCTTGAACTTGAGTTTTTAGATGATAAAATCTTTTGCATGGAAGTCTTTCACTTACCTTTTCTTTAATATTTTGATTCCAGGAGGCTTAGATGGTTGTTGATGGTGTGATTATCAAGTTTGATTGAAAAAAATTGAAAGGGAAGTGCAATTTGCTCTTTGGCCGAATGGCCTTGGTGGAGAGAGCAAGAGATAGAGCTTGTTCTTGCTTTTAATTTTTGTTTAGGTAAAATGGTATGTGAAAGATAGAAAATAAGCCTTTTTATGCCCCTCATTAGTATTTAACTAAGCTATTACTAATCCCATTCTTAATTCTTAATATGCGTCATCTTTTGTGCTAATTAAAATATAGAAAAGGTGTCAACATTATAATGATGTTTAAAATTAAGATAATCATTCTCTATACAAATTAGTTTAGTTTAAACCATGATTACCACTTCTTATGGTTTAATTACTTTCTACTTTGAATAATTAAAGATCTACTGTTATGGACAATTAATAGACAAGTGGCAAAAAGGTTCTTAATTTTCAACTTATCAAAGGAGACAGAGACCATTCTTATGTCTAATGATGTTTTTTTCTTCCTTTGAATTTCTTTCATCTTTTGGAATTTTTATTTTATTTCTAGACGGAGGAAGAAAATAAAAATATTTATTTATTTATTTGGTGTAAATAAAAATTTTAATATTTCTCAACTCAACAATTTTGAATAAATTTCTAAATTTATTCATTTCTACTTAGATTTTTGGAAAATTTTACTTTGATGAACTTATAAAATGTACTTGATGAATTTAATTTTCTTACTTGATGAGTTTATAAAATATTTAATTTTTTATTAAGCAAGCAAAAATATTTCAGTTGTAGAATCGCTTCGATGCTTGATGGTTCGTTTGAGCGCTCGTTCAATTGATTCACACCTTCGTACCGATATGTTCCTAAAATAATGTTAGAAATAATCATTTTCTTCAAATTTTCTTATCTAATTAAATATATATTTTTTCTTATTATATCATCATCATATCTATTCTTCGTTTTCAGTCGGTGGAGACGAGTCAGTCAGTTCAGTAATTCGGGTCGTATTGAGTTTTAGCGAATGTTATAAATCTTCCCTCCTTTAGGAATTTCATCCTCAAATTTGCGTCCTAACTTCTCGTAAAAAGATACATTGTTCTTTCTAACAACTTTAATTTCCAAGGTCGCCTCATAACTTATATTAAGGTTTGAATCTTAATGTAGCTATATGCAAAACACATATCATCATAATATAACATAATACATGTGCGCACTCACACACACACATATATCATTATACAAAATACAACATATTATCATATGTTACCTAGCTCATCGACCCAAGCAATGTCTAGACCTCGCAAATGTATAGGTGTAGCAAGTACAAAGGGTCATGCATATACACATGCCCATGTCAAGCCTCTCTTTTCATTTCAATATGTGATAGGCACTCCACTGATTTCATGTTCAATGAGTTGGAAAATACATTTTCCTTCCTTAAGTGATATAGGATCTGTCAATCATAGTCTTTGACGAGTATAAACTGGAGATTCTTATGGTTTATCTATATTTTTCATTTCTCCCCATAGAAATAACATCTCAAAATCTTGAGTGTCATTACTATCGTGGCCAATTCTAGGTTATGAGTAGGGTAATCTCGCTCATTGGGTTTCATTCGACAAGATGTGTATGCTATCACTTTCCTATTCTACATTAGCACACATCCTAACCTAATGTGAGTTGCATCGCAATATATAGTAAACCATTCACTTTCTCTTGGTAATGCTAAGACTGGTATAACAATAAGGTGTTGTTTTAGTTTCAGGAAACTTTTATCACAAGCCTCATTTCATTAAAAAGTTTCTTATTTTATAGTCAGCATGGTGAGTGATGCAACTATCTTTGAAAAAACCATGCACGAATCCCTGATACTATCCAACTAGTCCTTGAAAACTTCGGGGCTCGGTTGGGTTCGTAGGTCTGAGCTAATAAGTGACTGCTTCAACTTTTATGGGATTTACTTTCATCTCTTCTTTTCTTACAATGTGTCCTAATAAACTGATATTATTTATCCAAATTTTCACATTTTGATAATTATGAATATAACTTATGATCCTTACGAGTTTTCAGCATTATCCTCAAGTGTTCCTCATGTTATGCTTGACCTTTTGAAAATATTATAATATCATCTATAAGCACTATTAGAAATTTATCTAGTTATGGCAAGAACACCTTATTCATCATATCCATAAATGCAGTGGAGCATTCGTTAATCTAAAAGGTAGCATTACAAACTTGTATTTCCCATATCTAGTCTTGAAGGTAGTCTCAGGGATATCATTTGTCTTATATAAACAACTGGCCTGAATGTCCTTGGCTATTTATTGTTATATTCAGGTTGAGTCCTTATATCATCTGCATTACTTTTCTTTAGCAGATCACCATGGTGTCGACAATTTAGGAATTGGAGCCTCTGATGCACTGGATTTTTCCTTGCTCACAGTTTAGCGCTTGCCTTTTCTCAGGAGCATTTGGTGTTGGACTCATCTCCCTTTTTTGGGTACCACTTCAAACTTATTCTTACAATTTGGACAAATTAGGCATGCATCACAAGCATTTTCTTTGAATGGCTCTATTATTTACTTCCATTCCACTTTATCATTTAGGTCAATTTTCTCCCTAAATCTGAGGGGGGAATTGTGTTTTAGGTACCCCTAGGATAAGTGGAGTAATTATAACCATTGTGATGTTTATGTTGTTGGATTTCTGGTTTGGGAATGAAGTTGTCTCAACTGCTAAGTGCATGTTCTTTAGTGGGAACTTCAACCTCCCTTCTTCAATTGCCTTTTACATTACATTCTTCGAATTGACACAATTGTTGATGTAATGTTGGCTAGAATTATGCCACTTATAATACATTTTAGGCCAATCTTCTAGAGGTGGTATCACATGCCTAACACTCAGTTTTATTTGTCCATCCTTTAGAAGTGCATTAAATATCTGATCGTCTTTGGCTATAGCAAAGCAATACTGGGCAGTTTTATTAGTTTCCAGCTTCTTTTTTATATTTGACACAGGTTTGGTCAACATCTCACATTCATAAGGTTCACCTACTTTGAGTTCAATTATGCATATCTCCTCTACTTCCTCCTCAAATTTTGATATGTCTTGTGGGGTCGTCAATGATACTTGGTCTTTATAGTAGGTTGCCCGTAATGATGTTTTCTTCTATTCTTTTTCCTTTAGAAATTGTTCAAAGCTTGCAACCCAATCAATAAGATCATAGAAATCACAAAATTAGGTCCCTTGGAATCATTTCTCTAGTGTCATATTCATACCTGTAACAGCTATCTCAATAAATTCTTGCTTGGCCACAGCTATAGAGCACTGAGTCTTCAATCTTCTGGATCTCCATATATAATTTTCAACAGACTCTCATGAGTTATTTTGGCCAAGTCAGCTAAAGTGACTGATGGTTCTAAGCAATAAAACTCTTCAGTCTAGTCATCTATTCCCAATTATGTATGGAGTTTGGCTTGAGCATCGTATACCATTTGTATGTTGTCTTAGTGAGAGATAGGTCGAACAACTTTAGCTTGAGGAATTCATTTTCAGGTACCTCTCTGCATTGCACGGTAAACCTTGAAATATGCTCCCTTGCACTCACATTTTCCTGCCGTAAGAACAGAGTAAACTTAGGTGCCTTGTATCCCCTTGGAAATGGATTCAAGGTATCTCTTCATTTAGGGTATGGTATTCTGTGAATCTTCATCGACTAACAGGTAAATTGTACCTCTACCTGCCGCAATTGCTTAGTAAATTTGCTATCATTCCATTGATGATAATCTTGATTTACATTCTCTTGTAGCCGAGGTGGAAGATCTTCATAATCGTCATAACCTTGCATGTACAAACCTCTATGATTATTTGCTTACAGGTTTTTTTTTAACCCCTCCAAGTTCTTAGTCAATAGCTTCCCTCGTCCTTGCCACCTTGAACCAAGGCTAAAATCTATGCTCATATCGCCTGTTCAGGGTACCCCTATTTGCTTTGAAAGGTGTTTGGCAAGTCCCATATCGAGCTGCAACAGCTTCCCTTCGACCATCAAGCACTCCTGTTAAATTAGTGATTGAAGTGTTGAAATCCTTGACCAAATCCCTGATTTTATCCTTAGCCGATTAGTTATCTTCAACGAATAGTTTTAAAATCTTGGCTATTTGGTTCATTAACCCATGTACATGTCATGATTTGCTTGTGCCAAAGCTGCATCAAGGATTGTGATATTGGCTTAGCTTAACAACATTGGCTTAGGGGGAATTGTGTTACGATTGTAATCTAGGGCCTACCATGGTTTTAAGAAGTGAATGAGGTATCTTATCAAATAAGATCTTTGAACTAGAATTATTCTTGGCCGAATGGGTAGTTCCAGGGTTCTTTTGACCATCCTAACTACTCTTGTTCTGGAATTCTTCAATTTTAACATCATCCCCAATGGGAACGTTAAAAGAATCATCTCAGACCATTTTTCTTAGCATTCTTTACAGTGTTAGGTTTATAAGGTCCAGTAACCATTATATCTATTTTAAGAAATGTCCCACTAAACGTGCCAAAAAGATGTTTATGCCTTAACTTATTGTTAGTTCGGTCACAACTTGATCTTTATATGGTTTAAAAGGGTTCTCATCTTAGATATGACTAATGGATGATATTGTAAACAAACAATAATCTTTTTGTATTTTTTCTATTGATATTGATAACATAAAATTATAATTTTTTAAGATGATTTTCTACTTAAATGAACGAATAAAAATTAAATTCAAGTATTGGAAAAATAAAGTGATCAATAGTTTTTCAAGGAGCTCGATATGTAAGCCGATGATTGCCAACTCGCATGTTGGAATGAAGTGCTTGAAAAAGTAATTACCTTCGTCAGGATATAGGTGGATGATCGTCGCCAAACTAGGATAGGATATGGTATATAGGTAGAGGATCATTAACCGAAAGTTGGGTGAGATATAAGCATGTCACCAATCGTTTAATAGCGATCAGCTGCGCAAATTTGTATTATTGTATGTAATTATGGTATTAGATATCCTTTGAAATTTGTGCAAGTACTCATTATAGCCCTTTGGAGGGCATTTTCGACTATAAATTTCTGAAAGCCATGAAGATGTTTTCTTGGACCGCGTACTTTATGTGCAAGCAATTCTTGGTCTTTTTGTTGGGTTCGGTCAGCTCCAGTGGGCTGGACCGGTGTAAACACCTTGGTTAGTGGCGTCAATGAGTGCAATAAAAGTGGTTGATAATGAAAAGTGATATTTTATTTTATTTTTTTAAAGGGTCATACTTTGTCAGATATTTAAGGAAAAAATAGTATGAAATTACTAGTCCATTTTTTAAAGGGATTTTTACATAAATACTGTACAATCCAGTATGACATGATGTATTGTTTTTGTTTTCTAGCGAAAACAATGCATTTCTAATATTAAAAAAAAATCATTTCTAGTACATTCATCAAAAAGAAATTTTTAAAAAATAATAATAAAAGGAAAATTGTATCGTTCCAACTTCTAAGAAGTCAGAATTTCTTAAAAAGTACTCAGTGCACAATTATATATCATTTTAACTTTTACTTAAAAAATTTTGATCATTATTTAAAAAATATATATTATTTTAAAATATAAAATACATATCATATTATTCATTTTAAAAAAATTTAAATATGAATTTTTAATAATTTTTTATAATATAATTAAAAAAATATTAATGATCAAAGTTTGACATTATAAAATATGAATAACAGTTAATTGTGAACAGATAGAATAATCTTAAATAATTATTATTATATTAAATATCTTTGTGCCAGACATTAGTTTACTAAGTTTTTTCTTTCTTCCTTTAAAAAAAGAAGAAATAATTACTTATATATCATGTATATGTTATGTTATGTATGATGGATTTAGAAAATTTTTTTTTATTAAAGGCAAAAAATTTAAACATTATATTTAATTACACATATATTTTATAAATAAAATTTTAAAAAATATAAATTAAAATTATTTGTATTAGAATTAAGTCAATCTTCAAAATTATAATTTATCTAAATATTATGAAAATAAGTAATAGAAGCTTTTTCACACGATATTAATTTTTTCTCTAGATATTTACTCTTTTTCGACTAATATATATTGTTTATTGTTAATTTAATAGAATATTAATTTGATACCTTTTGTTTCTCAATAATGTACACTCTTTTTCTAACATGGTTATAAAAAATAAAATAATTAAATTAGATCTTATTGCTAATCAAGTATTATTATTATTCAATATTAAAATATAAACTATTTAAAAAAAAATTCTTATAATTTGTTAGGAATAAAAGTTAATGAAAAAAAAATATTTTCCAAAGAATTATTAATTAATAAATTTTTTTTTTCTAAAAAAAAAACTTAATAGGTGGTATCATTTTTTTATGCAAATAGATGGTATCATTTTTAAAAAATAGTATTCTTAATAAAATGATCATTAAGAATAATCACTTAATCTTATCTATTCAGATTATTTTAATTCTTACACTTAGGTAAATAGCATCTCATAACATTATCATATGAATTTATTTTTAATTAATTTATAAAGAATCAATGAAATATCAATTAGAAAATTTTTAAAAAATAGATATAATTTAATTATTATAAAAATTAAAAACTTATAGATGTTAAAAAAACTGATAAATATGTGGTGTTCAGTCATGTACTGCTAAAACAAAAATAAAAAGAAAAGTCATAAAGTATCTGGGAAATATAAAAATTCATATAAAAATATAAAAAACTCGTAAAATAGTTAAATGAAAATTCTTGCTCCATACAAATGTAGAGCTTTTGGGGAAAAAAAATCCAAACATAGCATAAATTCTTCAATTGTCAAAGAGATTAGAGAAAGTTGATTGTATGTCAACTTTATCATTTATTACACTCTCAACTTTAAAAACAAAATAATACTTTCAATTAAAACAGGAGAAATAATATATATATATATATATATATATATATATATATATATATATATATATATATATATATATATATATATATATAGAAAAAACACAATAGT